>OX451215.1:215678871-215787232 GCA_949628195.1 Phasia obesa
ATATATATATATATATATATATATATATATATATATATATATATATATATATATATTGCATTAATGTATATTTAAAAAAACAAATCTCATAAAGAAAACAGTAGTTTTTCAAGTTTTTCGGTCAACTCTTTCAATCTCTCATTCCGCAAGAACCTAAATATTTTAGATAAAAATGAAATCGGTCTAGCTAGAGTCAAGTAAATAATTTTGTATATTTATAAATTTTTCTTCACAGTTCATTATTTTTTACGAATACAGCTTTTACTATTTACCGTCTCTTTCTTAAGAGGTTTTGGTGGAGTGCCTGTTATGATTAATAGAGTATTCTCCTTTCATGTTGAGCTAGCTTTGCTGGCTTTTCCGGATACCAAAATGCTCCGAATTATATCGGTTGTCAAAAAGCAAATGTTTAGAGAACAACATAACTAGATTTATTTTTAAATTCGCAGCTTAAAATAATAACAGTATAAAAATTGACTCTTTCTATAATTTTGCTACACAGTGTAAAAGCATTCTAAAGTTTCACCAAGTCAATTTATTTCAAAAACTAACATAAAAAATAAATTTTATTTCTTCTCGAAAATATTAAAAAACTATAATTTATTGTTATTTTAGCTTAAAAAATTGAATAAAACGAACTGAGTTTTTTCCTTATAAAAATAAAAAAAATTAGCACCCAGAAAGACTTTTTAATTTTGAATGTTTTTAAAACTTATTCGCCCCTGATCTGTCTGCGAGTTTTATTCGTAAGAGAAATATTCAGAGAATTGTAACTGCTCTTCAATTCCACCGCCGCGGCGCGGCGAATATTTTTACGTCACACAATATCGTTCATTCGTACAATTACATTTCAAACAAAAGCAAAATTTTTGAATTTGTTTTTTGTGTTCAATGTAATTGTGCCAATAAACGATATTGTGTGACATCGTGGGCCTGGCAATAAATATTAAATTTTATATTAATTTTAAATTCCAAGCGCTTTTACAATTTCACAAGTTTTTATTTCACTCGAAGTACAGAACAGGGCGCGATTATTTCTAATATGAGATCGATTTATTTTAATAAAAGTCTGCTCCAAAAATGCAATATTTTTTTTTTAAAATTTTTTAATAATTTTAACTTCATGTTGCAGTAAATACTAAAGTGGTTGACTAGATAAAAAGGGCTTTGAACATGTTTAACAAAAATAATCAGCAATTCTAATTTTCAAACAGTTTTTGTTGAAACATTTTCAAAATTATTAAAACGAACACAAATCTTTTAATTTAAATTGTTTTTCCTTTTATCACAATGCTTTTTAGCAGTTTAATCTAAACGTAAATTTTACATAAATTTTCTTAAGACTCCTGAAAGTATGCTTTGAAAATTGAGTTGAATTTTTCACTCTTTTAACGGCATGTAAGCTACGTAATAGCATGTATTTACCGGCTGGGTGTGTGTCTGTGTGTGTTTAGTTAAATTATTTTAAGCTTTTTTTAATGTTTCCTAAAAAGCTTTTTAACTTAATTTTACTTAGAAAAACTTGTGCTTATTTCATCACAATGTTTAGCTTCATTTATGATTCATGTTGCTTTATTACTGCTAGTGTTTTTAAAATGCTCTTCTTAAACATTATCAACCTTCTGTACTGTCTGCTTGATGTTCTCACGAAAATGTCTGTTTTCCGGGTTGGCCAAAACCGACTGTATAAATTCCGACGTTTCCAGTTGAAGCTGCGTTAATCGCTGTTGCAATAATTGATTACGTTGAACTAATTTTATTGTTTTTATAGCGATAGACAGTAAACCATCTGTGTTACGTACGTTGCTTAGAGATTTTGTGTTGCTGCTGGTGTTGTTGCTGTTGCTATTCTGGTTATTGTTAATCTGTTGTTTAGCTAAGAGTTTGTCTTTCAGTAGGGGATTATTTCCTACTTTAAGTTTGGCACTTTTCTCTGTATCCAAACTGGTCAGGGAATCAGATTCATTTGTATCCATATCGGCATCACTACCAGCACTACTCAAATTACTTTTCAGCTCTCTTGAATTCTCATCTTCGTCATCTTCATCCGAACCAAAGTCATTGCAAGGAAAATAATGCTGTCTCATGTTGCTGGAATGTATTTCAATTGATGTTTTATTCAAATTTATTTTATTGTAGTTGTCTTTTTCGTACAAACTCGATTCATTATTTTCATTGTCTTCTCCTTGTTTCGAATATCTTTTAAATATTCTTTCTTGGCATGTGGATGATGTTGGTGATGACGTGTTTTCTTTGTGTGATGATAATGAAGATATTTCTAATATTGATGATGGTGGTAGTGATGTGATGTTTGTATTGCTGCTGTGTGTTCCTGTTGAATCGTTGGTTAAAATTTCATGAGCCAATCTTAAATCGAATGAATTTTCTGTATCTGAATGTGCAGAAGATGTAACCGCATTGTCGGATATAAAAGAAAACTGCTGGCGACGATGATTTGATGCTGGTGAGGTAATTATTTGCGTTGAATGATTGTTGTAGAAACCAGACCCAATAATTGTGTTGCGATAGTTACCGGTCGTGTTGGTGTTTGGATTGTGGGCTTGAATTCTTAAGGAACCAGAAATTCTAGGATTTAGAGAACCATTAGCAACTGTAATATAAAAAAAATTAAGTCATGAATTAAAGATTAAAAACATAAAGTAATTTAATTGCAGACAAGGTAAAAAAGTATAAAAGAATAAAAGAATAAAAGAATATAATACAAATAGTACATTGACACACTTGAATATTTCTTTGTGTCTAGACAAAGCAAAACTAATAAACTAATGTTCTCTCTAATATTAAAATATTAACTAAAAATAGCTTGTTTAAAACAACTAAACAACTACCAATTTCTTTGATAACCAGCCATTTATTCCACTTATACCAGGGAAGGTAAACGAAGTTTTAGAATTGTAACAAGGGGCTGCTTAATTTGAAATTTTGTAAAATTATTTTTTTTTTGTAAAGTTTTATTTATTTTATAAAAATAAATAACAAAACTAATGTTAATTTCCGTCTGTTTGTACTAAAGTATTACCACACTACACAAAAAAGTCTTGCTTTGAAAATTTAATATTAGACCTTGACATGTCTTTATGCAATATTGAACTTAGCCCAGAAATGTATGAAGACAGAACAAAAACCAGTAAATAAGTAGGAAATACTAGACCAAGATGGGCTCACTTTTCAAAGATTCGAAATTCATTGACTATTCACAATCTCACCCCGCAAGCTACGAATCAGTCAATTAGATTATTTTTATATTATATTTATCTCCATAAATCAAAGCAATCTGAATTTCATTTTAATATTTCATACGGTATGACCTTTAAAGAGTTCACAAAATTTGGGTGTAAGGAAACTATTCCTTATTCTATCCCGATTATGCCCAAAACCTATACAGTCTTCATCTCCATATACCAAAGGCACACACTAAATTTCATTTTGATATGTCAAACGGTATGACCTGTACAAACTCCAAAAAATTAGTGGCATAGAAGGTTGTGACTTTGTGCTGCCATGATGAGTCTATGCATATCGCTATCCTGGTGGTCTATCCAGAGTGTCAAGAGTTGTAATTGATTTGACTAAAAAACAAACGGCATCATATTGTTCTATAACATCCCACACGATCGTTGCACGCTAGCATCTACTAATCTATTCAAAATAGCATGTTCTGCTTTTTGCTTTATTTTCTAACATACCCTAGTATCCTAGATATTCATATTATCTTAAGATACCCATGGAACCAATCTTAATAAAAGAAGAGTATTTGCATATTTAGAAAATTAGAACTATATAAGTTGGCACAAAAATCATCTAAAACATAACATAAACATAGGTTATTGCGATATCTCTGTACTGTTCTGGTTTAAATTATACTAAAAACAATTACAATTCCATCCCTGGTTCATATTTCAATTCAGTAAATGTGACTGTGTGATCATAAAATTATAAAAGTGAAAAAGAGAACAGATATAAAATGAAAAATACAACAATTGTGTTAATAAGTTGTCTTGCACATGTCGTTGTAGGATGACTGTTGAGATTGGCGACAATTTTTTGCAAAGAAACTCATACAGTCAAGGGGCTTGCAATTAATGCATGAGCAAAAACGTGACCTAAAACGAATGTGTTGAGTAAGCAGACGTTCTAATTTTATTTTTATTTCTTGCTTTTATTGCTATTTTTATGACAACATACGAAAGAGAATTAAGGAAAAACTAACAATAGTATTTATTGATAAATCGTAAAAACAACCTTGCTCGTTTTTTTATTTTTATATATGATTACAATTATTTAGAAATTTTATGTAACACTGAAATCAGTTTAAAATAATATATTTTCAGTTTTTACTTCATTTGTGATTTTCAACTTCATTATTACAAATTACATATATAATATAAAGATATAGATTTTTTTGGAAAAGTTTTATCGAAAATTATTTGTAAAAATTTTATCGAAAATTTTTTGTTTACGTTTCTAAGGAAATTCTAAGGAATATTTTTTGTAAAAATTTTGTCAAAAATTTTTTGTTAAAATTCTACAAAAAAAAATTTTGTTAAAATTCTATCAAAAATTTTTTATTAAATTTTTTATAAAAATTTTATCGAAAATTTTTCATAAAAATTTTATCGAAAATTTTTCATAAAAATTTTATCGAAAATTTTTCATAAAAATTTTATCGAAAATTTTTCATAAAAATTTTATCGAAAATTTTATATAAAAATTTTATCGAAAATTTTATATAAAAATTTTATCGAAAATTTTATATAAAAATTTTATCGAAAATTTTATATAAAAATTTTATCGAAAATTTTATATAAAAATTTTATCGAAAATTTTATATAAAAATGTTATCGAAAATTTTATATAAAAATGTTATCGAAAATTTTATATAAAAATTTTATCGAAAATTTTATATAAAAATTTTATCGAAAATTTTTTGTAAAAATTTTATCAGTAATTTTTGCAAAAACTTTATCGAACATTTTTTTCTTAAAATTTTATCGAAAATTATTGTAAAATTTTTTTATAACAATTTTATCGAAAATTTGTTATAAATATTTTATTGAAAATTTTTTGTAAAATTTTATACAAATTTTTATAAAAATTTTATCGAAATTTTTTTGTAAAATGTTATCGAAAATGTTTTGTAAAAATTTTTTCGAAAGTTTTTTTGCAAAAATTTTAAGTTATGACCTATCTGCAATCTATATTGCATTAGAAAGGTAAGACTAAAGCGCATTGGTGGGATCATATTGACCTTCCTAATGTGCCTATTGACGACGCCTTGTTCATAGTGGGAACCCTGTGGATCTATGGTCGTATGGGTATTGCTTTCTATAAAGGCCTTTAATACAAATCAAAGCACATAAACCCTTCCAATCTAAAAACAAACAAAAATCGCCAATCGCAGGGGGTTATTGATCCAGATCTGTATGCACGATCTACTGGTCGCGGTCTAATAATTATTTAACAACAAATTTTTAAAAACAATGTGTTTTTTTGCCCGCAGCCTTGTATGTAATGGTCTGATGTTGTTCAATTGCATTAGCGAAAATTTCGAAACTATGCCTGGCAGATTGGTGAGCTTAAATTTTCTGTATCTCTTCTGGTGCGTTGGCAAAGTTGATGACAAACGGATATCGCTTAATCATCTACTCTACGCAGAGAGTATTCAGAATATATATACAGAATATATATACATACTTTATGGGGTCGGAAAGGAATATTGTAGAAATTACACACGGAATTACAAATTTATATAAACCCTTTTCACCTGTGGTGAAGGGTATAAAAAACGTCTAAAAAATAAAAGATAGACAATATAAGTAAAAATAACCACTTCTATGGGGTCACCATTTTGATTTCTATTTTATTCTTTATAGTTGTTGTTTTGTGGGACATAATGTTTCATACTCTGCGTAAATTTTAAGTGTCTCTGTATAAAAGTTCAAAGGTAAGCCATACACGACAAGTTAAGTCTTCTAGTATGACATCCTCTTTTTGAGTTTGGTTTTTATTAGTTTTCGTTATTAATTGTCACAGTAATACACACTTGTGAAAATGTTAAGTATCTACTATTCAAAAGATACGCTAAAATCACGTGTGTTGTATTTTTTTTTTTTTTTCATTTCAAACGAAAACAAATGAAGAGGTTCTGTAGTAATAATTAAAAAAAAGAAACGAATTAATAACCTTCTCCTGTTTTTGAAGTCGATTAAGCATAATTTCCATTTGCTTCGTTGTAAACACTACTTTCGTTTTACACAATGTTCTTTCGTTTTCCTTGCAAACACATTGATAACATGGCACATGTCCAACACTGACATTCATTTAAAATTGTATTATTACATGTGACTGTTTAATTGTGCATGTTTATGTTTAATTTTGTGTTTCCTTTTCTTTTCATTCCGTTTTGATTGAAAAACCCATTATTAAGTAAAAGGTGAATTTGCATAAGGGTAAAAATGAAAACGAGCAAATAATTAACATCTTATTTCATGTTTAAGTGAAATTATTTCTTAACGATAAATCGTCAACGTGCAGTGTCACTGATTTCCAACTCGCACGCTCTTATGACAGACGTCATTAATAATATGAATTTAATGGCACTAATTTTTGCTGTCATAAAGTAAAAATAAACAAAAACGTAAACATACAAATTAGTTGATTAAAATATTTAAGTTTCATCGAATTCATAAGAAAAACCAAAATTAATATCTACCTATCCCCGGTGCGCTTCGCTACACCCATCTACTAAAAATACAATAAACACTTGGAAGAAAAGTATGGCCAACCTTTAATTCGAAAACGCAGGGTATTTTCACGACAAAGCTGTTTTAGTTTATAGGCAAGGTACGATGGCCACCGTTCCCAAACAATCTTCTTTTGCTATACCATGCTTAATAACACGATACTAATATTTTACTTTTTGTGAGAGGTACCACTATCACTATCCGAATCCAGTATTTATTTTGCTAGTATGATGGTTACTTGTGCAAATTTTTAAGACTCTACGAATTGTAGTTCTCTAGGTATACAATATTAATTTTTCACTTTGTATGGGAGCTACCATGCCCACTGTCCCAATCAATTGTAAGTTTTGCTAGACTATGCACATTAGTATGAGGGTTACTTGTGCAAGGTTTCAAGAATCTACCTATTGCAGATTTCCAGATAGACGATAATAATTGTTCAATTTATATGGGAGGTCCACGCCCACTATTCAAATGAAGCCTGTGTTTCGCTAAATAAAGATCTACCTATTATAGTTATTTAGCTATTTAAAAAGTGGGCGTTGTCAATTTATCTTTCCGTAAAACCCTAAGTTGGTGAAGATTTAATAAAAAAAAATGGCCAAATCGGTGCAGCTGTTCTAAAGTGATGTGATTGCTAACGAACGATATTTGATTTTATTTATATAGATTTTGTTTTGTCACACATGCACACACATATGGAAAAGCTTTTAAGGTTCTGAAAATAGCTAATAATTTTTTACATAAACTTACGTAGTTTTGAGTTTACTAGCATCTTTCAAGTAATAGTACTACATAATATTATTATTTCAAAAGTAAAGCTCGCATCACGTAAAATCTACTGGATTTTATAAAGTAAATACATAAAAGTCCTAAGATTTGTTGTGGATTACTTTCCAAGCAAAATGGAACGAAATTGTCAGGACGCCCTCAACGTGTGTGGTCACAGATTGTCTTAAATAAGCTTTACTTCTGACTTAATTATCTAAAAAGTGTAGAAATAAAATTTGTCCCTTATACGCCTCTTCTTCAAATCTTAGTTTAAAGCAGAATTAGTGATTTATTTAAAAATTCCCAGAAATGCAAAAAAACCGATTACAACAAAAATAAAGGCTTTTCAAAGTGTTTGACAAACTTTCGCTTTTTTTCTTCGTTATAAATGTGACACAGATTTAATAAAATAACATGTAAATAAATATTTTTTAGTCCCTTGTTTTTAATTTATATCTGATTTCATTAAATTTGCTTTCGTTGCAGCGTTAATAATCATTTGGTTATTTCATCAATGAATGTTCGTGTTGATGTCTCGATGCCTGTTCGAAGTTGCCTGTTTATTTCATGTGATTTTTAATTTAAGTGAAAATGTGTTTGTATTTGTGTAAGAACATGGATGTGGTGGGTATAAACAAATAGAGAGAAGCACATGTCACTGCTACATCACGTATACGTAACAAACTTATAAACACACTCATGTCGCAACACACTCTCTCATACAAATGAGAGTAAATATTTCAACTTAATTAAAATTTATACGCCTTGTACTTGTACTTTGTGATTGATATTTGTTGTGAAAAATAAATTAAAGTTGTGAAATATATTTTTTTGTTTTTGTATTTTGTAAAGAAATTTCGGAAAATTTAAAAAATGTAACAATGTAGGGATTAGTTGGTGTTTTAAATACTCACCGAAATTTACAATATTCGATAGTGCTTGGTTAAGTGGATGAGATCCTTGTCCATGCCGCCGAATATTGGTGATCGCAATGGTGCGTGTTTGACGTTTTTTTCCTGAACATATAGTTGGTGCCATAATTCTTTTTTAATAAGTTTTAGGGTTGCAAATCTATAGAGAAATAAAAAAACAAATATAGATTTTACAAATGTTTTCTGTTGTTTTATTCAAGATTATTTCTAAAATTAAGATTAACATTTCAAAAGAACATGTTAAATTCCATTCAAGAATTTTACCTTGTTATTTATTATTTATACTTATTTTTATAGCTTTTATTATTTATTTTTATTATAATTTTTAATAGCTTTTTGGTTAAAAAAGCCCAAAGAATCCATAAAGAATTTACAAAGGAATAATTATTATTTATTTATTAGTAGTATTTTAAATACTTTTTCATTACATTTTATAATTTTTTAATAATCTATATAATTAAAATCAAATGTCGTTTGGGCCACGCCCATTTTTTAAATGTCTAGGGAACTATAATAGGTAGATCTTTGAAACTTTGCAACAGTAGCCCCCTTATTAACATACGTAGTTTAGCGAGACACAGGCTGGATTGAAATATAGGGCGTGGTACCTCTCATACAAAGGGAACAATTATTATCGTCTATCTGCAAAACTGTAATAGGTAGTGTCTTGAAACATTGAACAAGTAATCCTCATACTACTGTGTATAGTCTAGCAAAATATACACTATATTGGAACAGTGGGCGTGGTATCTACCATAGAAAGTGAAAAATTATTATCGTGCAGCTAAAGGACTACAATAGTTAAAGTCTTGAAAATTTGCATAAGTAACACTCATACGCATGTGCAAAACACAGACTGGATTAGGATAGTGGGAGTGGTACCACCCATTGAAAATCAAATATTATTGTCGTGTTATTACGCATAGTCTAGCAAAAAGCAGTTTGGATGGGAACGGCGGCCATCGTACCTTGGCTATAAACTGAAACAGTTTTGTCGTGAGAATAGTGTGCGTTTTCGTGTTATAAGTAAGCAATACTTTTCTTCAAAGTGTTTATTGTATTATTTGTGGATGGGTGTAGCGAAGCGAACAGGGGATAGCTAATAGTAGATATAGAGAAATCCAAAAATCAGTGTACACATACATACCTGTATAGCTTTCGATATCTAAAGCAAAAAGCTTGTTAGTATTTTTCAAGGAAACATTTTTAACATTCATTATTTGTTTGCGTGTGCAAACAGAAGACACTGAGTCATTTACTATTGTTGTTGTGTAAAGTTTTATCAAACTAAAAGATACGAAAGAACCGGCAGAACCGGCAGAATATCACTTTAGTTGTTGATGTGTTTTTTTTTATGTTTTATTGAACGAGTATTTACATAACACAATATGAAATCAGCAAAAAAAAATCAACCCAACTGTTTAGCACGTGCGTGTTTCTTTCGGTCGTTCCCACTAAACGAGAATTAGTTGAAGATTGATTTAAATCTACTAAATGAAATAACGAAAGGAGAAATATAATCATTCATTTCTGAACCGATTGTGATTTTTTTTAAATTTCAACTTTATGCTCACAGATTGGTCTTATTATAAATAAACTGAATAAATTTTCAGATTAAAGGGTGGCCCGGACATATGTGATACAGATTTAAGTCAGTACCTATCTTCTCGCCTTAACATGAGAGTGATTTTATTACGGGATGAATATTATGAGTCGATTAATGTCATTGCTGAGCATAGTAACACAACAAGTAGCAGTTTTAGAACATGGTTCGCAGGACCATGTTCACACCCTCTCTTTTAGGAGTTGAAGATCATTTACACTTTAGTCGCAACATTGGCGACATCTATTGATTACAACGGACTAAAAATCGCCTTTCCTGCAGTTTAGGTCCAAACAACCGACACCACATTACCACTCAAAGAATCGCACCAATAATCGGATCTCGTGGTAGCATCTAATGAAATCCGTAGGAGTTGCGCCCCCTTTTACCCCAAAAGCATTACCGTCAATGTGTTGATTCGAAAAAAAAACCATTCGAATTTGTATGACTTTAACATTGTCTTTAACTTTAACATTTAACACAGTCGCCTTTAAGCTCGATGATGCCTTATTTCCAGCGATTTTTAAATTTTGTTTTATTTTGTCCGAAAAGTAAGAAGAAAAATATCCTTAAAATTGCTTTTGTTGCAAAAGTCTGCATTAACCTAATGAAAATTCACTTTGTTATTTGGCTTACTGTGGCCTTTACTGTGGTGATAACTCTGTGCAAATCCCAAAAAAACAATGGCTATAATTTGACAAGCAGGTTTTAGTATCTGTCTTTGCATTATTGGGAATGGATTTACCGAGTAAAATCCATTGGTTTGACTGCTGTGTTGTTTCTGGTGCATAACGGTAAATTTGTATTTCGTCCGCAAATATACATCGGCGATACTTCGATAAATCACCACATTAACTCCTCGGTCACTTAAAACTAAAGAACCAGACCTTCTGAAAAATGTTAAGGTTTTAATTTCTTTATGCAATTGTAAATCTGTCTTCAGTGCAGATGTGCTATCGAGTGCAAATTTTGATGACAGCATACATTTTATTTTTTTTTTTAAATTAGCAAAAGTTTTTTTAACTGAATGACGAATTCAACCAAATCTTAACTGCCTTGTAAAGCCTCGTATATATTTTTGTAGCCACCTGTTGACTTACCCTCGTATATATTTTCTATGAAAAGAAAACAACAAATTAAAATAAACAAAATTTAATCTTGTCACATATTTTAATTTCATTTCCTAGAATATTTTGAAAATGAGTCAAGCGACTTTATACTTGTAAATTTTTTTTTACACTCGTATCACATTTTCACACACGAGTAGTAAAACCATAAAAACGCGTGTGTTAAAATTTAGTCTAACTACTGATAACAATACGATAGGCATTAGTAAAGAAATTGGATTTCTTATCCCCTTCATTTTTGTTGTTATCTAAAATATGCGCGTGTTAGTCATTATTTTCACATGTGCTACACAAAATGCAAACAAAACTACCAGACAAGGTGAATAAACAAATTAAAAAAAAACAACAGAACAAATTAAACTTAAAGCTACGCAAATCATTTTAAACTTGGAAATATAAGTGAGAAAAAAAACTTGCAGAAACATTTAAACCCATAAGGAATGAGTTGATCTGAACTCTTCTTCTCAGCAGGATTGTCAGATATGGCGATTTCCAAACATATTTGGCGACTTAATTTATGATTTGGCAACATGGCGACTTTTTGGCGATTTTTAAAATAGTTGGCGATTATTTATTGATTTTTGGTCAACTTTTATAACTGAATTAAAGAATGCCAAAACGAATGATGAAGATATTGAAGCTATAAGAATGAAATATTTTTCATATTTAAAGCTAAGTGTATTGAAAGTTTAGGAATATTTTCCATTAAAAAAACTTGCAATTTGTCATCACAAACGAAATTCTTCTTTACTATTGAAAATAATACCTCTTGTTAATTTGAAAGATTATTTTAACGATGATATTCCAACTAATTTACATCATTTTTGTACTTGATGTGCTAGTAATTCCAATGATTTTTTTTACTTTACCATGCGTGGTATAAGGTAAAGTATAGTAATCATGAAAAAAATCGATGTCGGGATTTCGACGGATTTATACGTTTTGAGGTACCCTGAATCCATTTTGGCTATTTTCGCGGTGATGTCTCTTGTGTATGCTACTATTTTTGTGGAGTTTGTACAGGTCATACCGTTTGACATATGAAAATAATACTTAGTACGTGCCTTTGGTATAAGGAGATGAAGAGCTGTATAGTCTCCAAATTTTGTAAACGCTCTACAAGTCATACCGTATGACAATATAATAATGAAATTCAGTATGTGCTTTTGGTTTATGGAGGTGAAGAGCTGTATAAATTTTGGGCAATAATCGGGAATGGGCAAGGGGTAGTTTACTTAACACCCCAAACCGAAAATAATTAATTTTTCGATTCTATATATATATATATATATATATAGATATATATATATATATATATATATATATATATATATATATATATATATATATATATTTCAAATATATATATATATATATATATATATATATATATATATATATATATATATTTCAAATATATATATATATTATATATATATTTCAAACAGGGCATATTGCACATCATCTGTTGATTTGTAGTAATGTTGAATACATTTAAATATGTACCATAAAATATATTTTAAAGAGGAATACGCTAACAAATATGTACCTTGAGGTTGGGTATGTTCACTATTTTTAACTATTTTTAGTAAAAATTCTACTTTTCTTGTGTTCACTTCACATTTTTGTTTTATATAAAAAAAGTTTTATTTTGGCATTTTTTTTAACTATTTCGAAAAAAAAATTTTTTGTGATTTATTAGAATTATTTTTAAAAATTAAATAAATTGCATATGAATATAAATGGCAAATTTTTTGCTAAAAACTATTTTGGCGATTTTAGCGAATTTTAAATTCGATTTTGGCGAAATAGATGAAAAAAAATCCGACAACCCTGCTTCTCAGTACATATGTATTTACAAACAAATAATTTTAAATTGTAAGAAATATTCAACTTATTTATACTTCTTTAAATACGTTTTAAAATAATTTGATAAATGCGTAAATATTGCATGAGTTTATACGTAACTTAAATTGGGTGTTATTTCAAACGCAATAAAATGAAAAATAAATAAAAATTAAATTAAAACTTGAATGAAAACAATTCAAAGTAGCATATTATTATTTACTGCAGCAACTTGTAAAAATAAATTCTACAAATACAGTTGATATAAAATTTAATGTTTATGTACATAGATCACGTTTATACTTAAGCATAGCACGTTTTTCATCAGCACTCATTTTCTACGAAGCACTTAAAAGTTATGTAACAACAAGGTTCACGTACTTATGTACCGTTTACCAAAAAGAAAAAAATATTAAGGACTCTGCTACTTCAAATAAGTTTTAGGAAATTTTTAATCAACAAGTTGATGAAAACTAACAATAACTGAAAGTCTAAAGTCATTAGTTTTCACAAGTTTAATTTAGTTGTATTAGTATGTACATGTACATACAGATTTACTGAATTTTTTAACTTTCTGTTCACGGGGCAAATATTTATTCAATCATTCGCGCACATGTAAACATTCCCGTACACACTTGTTATACGCAAAATTCCCAAAGTCATAAATATAATCGTATATACATACATATGTACTTTACTATGAAATCGTTTACACGTGGAGGAAATGACCCATTTATTGAGAGAGTGTTTTAATAGCACGCACACACACACACACATACTCTATTTATATTGATATGGCAATATTTATTTATAAATCAAGTCAAATATATAATTTGTTAGTGAAAATTTATGATCACATAGAGAATAAAAATAAAACATAAAGATAATATTACAACAATGATGAGTTTGTTTAACCGAGAAATATTAAATTGGGGAATTTTAAGGTATATTTGGGACTTTCTCCTACTGATTACCTAATTTTTATATCTGGCTGCCATATGCCGATTTTTTTTTTATAATTTAAAGCATTTAAGTGCTAAAATATACTTAAGAAAAGTTATCTATTAAAAAAGTACTTTTTAAAAAGGTACGTAATCTTAAAAAAAGTACGCTTACATAATTTTTCTTTTTTATAAAAGAACTAGCTGAGCCCGCCATGTCGTTCGATTTCGTTAGTTCGATCGATTTTGCTTTGTAAGTAATAGACGCCAAGTTTCCTATTTTTATAGTCTTTGACTTATGGGTAATTACTCGGAAACAAAGGCTTTATTAAAATTATAAAATTTATATAAAATTCTAAAATTATTGTAGAGAACTGTAAATAGTGTTTAAAATATGCCGGTTTCAAAAATTGAAGGTGCTGCCAAGTTTGCTGTGCCATTGAATCGGTAAAATTGCGCACTTTCACTACTTTTTCTTTATTTTCTCTTGGAAATGGCATATTTTGGAGGAAAAAAAGTATCCTATTATGAAACCCAAAAAATTAATCTTAGTATTTTAATAGAAAACTCTTGTTAAAATTCATACAGTAGATTTTAAGTGACAGGCAGACGGACACACAAATATTCCAAAAAATTGCTGTTTTTTTTCCATTTCGATTAATATTTGCACCTGCAACAAAACTTTCAAAAAATATATTACATGTAGAGAAATAGTCCTGTTACAGCTTTCTAATTATATGTACCTATAGGTTTTATAAAAAGGGGGTTTGGTAAAATGTACTCACTTCAATTAGAAGATACTTTTTTAAAAAGTGTTTTTTTTTAATTCTCTTCCTTTGAATGGTACTTTTTTAGAAAGTTCTTTTTTAACATTCTACAACAAAATAACCGAAGGCATAAGTGCTTTTCATTCTGGCTATTTAAAGTCCTTTTCCTTCCAACCAAACTTAAATTATCAGAATAGAATTATTATTTTATTATAAGAAACACTAATATTAAAAGTGAACTTTTACGTGTGTGTTCACAGTAATTAACTATTGTGTAGAAAGTTGTTTGCTTATGCAACAGGTGCTGAAGTCCAAAATAAAGTGCATTTGAATTTCATGCAAAAAAGTCTTTTAATTCTGAGTGTTGTGCAGTAATGCAGATTGTGTTACTTAACAATTTACGTATACAAGCACGTCTGACGTCAGTAGGAACATGCAAGTAGTAACAAGGTAACGCTGTAAATTAAGCCTTCAATTTTATATTTTTATTTGTAAAAATGTTAATGCATAAAAAAACTCATACTCAAGTTATTTTGTTAACAATTTTTTTTTAAATAATTCAAGTGTTTCCTTTAAATTAAAAAATACATTTAAATCTAAACAAAAAACATTTCAACCTCTTCTGTTTTTTAAGCAACAAATTAAAGTTTGCTTTGAGTTATGATGGTATGATTTTTAACAGGTCATACGATAGAACCAAAAAATGTAAAGCAGGCGCTCAAAAACATTTATCTAATTAAAAATCAACTTTTGCAAATTGTGCAAACTGTTGAAAATGCTGGTAAATGAATAAAATAATATTTATAGCTTAATTCTGTTCCCTCGATAGGGATGGCAAAAAAAAACAAATTGAAATTATAATAATAAACTGACGTACATAAGTTTGTTTTTTTTTCGGGTAGGGAGGGAAAATGCCTAAACGCATCTCAGATACTTTCGTCACACTAAGACGTAAGTTTGTTAAATTAAATTAAAATGAACTACCATTCAAAAAAGAGCACTTTCTTAAAAAAAAGGTTATTTCATTAATATGTTAAAATCCCTTTTCCAGAAAAACAAAGCTTACATAAACTTACTTTTGATTGTTGTTGTTTTGTTTAAGTTTTGATACTTTGATACTGCTTAATTGATTTAACTTAATACTTACTTAGTCAAAAAAATTTTTAACTTAAAGGTATCACTATCTTTAATAAAATTTGGGTAAAGGTTTCCTTATGATCGAAGTTAAGCACTTAGTGAAGTGGCCACTACAAGTAGAGACTACAATACTCTACAATAATCAATTTTTAAATTTATTACAAATTTATTCATTATTAAATTTCGATTTAATAGCACGCTAATAAAGAAATATTTTAGTTCCAAAAAAAAAATAATTATTATGAAACTTTTTAATTGCAAATGCATTATTTTATAGTTTAATAAGAAGTAACATTAATATTCAGTTTATTGAGAATATTTTAGACTTATTAATAGTGGGAGCTAACTCGTTCAAAATAACTTTTACTTTAAGCGATTTAAGGATTGTTTTTAATCATAAAGTGGAATAAAATTACTCGTATTCTATTATCTAAGATTGGTTGGTTTA
The DNA here is from genome assembly GCA_949628195.1 of Phasia obesa. Classification (NCBI taxonomy): domain Eukaryota; kingdom Metazoa; phylum Arthropoda; class Insecta; order Diptera; family Tachinidae; genus Phasia; species Phasia obesa. Next base: position 215,695,207 of record OX451215.1, read on the forward strand.
ATATGATGACGTTTACTACTAAACAGGATTGTCAGGTATGGCGATTTCTCGACAAACGTGTCGATTTTCAAACTTATTTTGATTTGACACAATGCCAATTTTTGGCGATTTTTTCAATAATTGGTGATTTTCGCTGACATCTGGTCAACATTTCAAACTAATTTAAATAATGTAAAAATGGAGGAGGTTCTCATTGAAGCTATAAGGGTAAATTGTCTTCCAGATTTAAAGATGATTTTAATAGAATTAAGAAATAGACTTCCTAAAAAGATGAATGTATTTAAAGTTTAGTAATAACTGTTTTCCGTGTTCAGTAAACATTTTCGTTTTAAATAAAAAACAAAATATTTTCAAATATTTTTTGGCGATTTATTCCTTTTTTTTGGCGAATTTTAAATATATATAAATTCAATTTCTTTTTGTGTTGTATTAAAAATATTTTTAAAATTAAAAAAAGATTTTTATATTATAAGCAAAAAACTAATTTGGAGATTTTGGAGATTTTTTACATCGGTTTTTGCGAAAAAGGTGAAAAGAAATCTGACAAGTCTGCTATTAAACACTACCTAAAGAAGATATGTACGAAGAATACTGAAGAAAGATATAGCGATCCAGCAAATTATCTACATTCTGCTAGTGTTTAAGATAAAAAATTTTCCCAGTTTTTCTTTGAAATTAATCATCTAATTTGAGAAAAATAATCTTTCAATAGAAAAAATAAACGATTTTAAGACTGACTTAACAATTCATGTGTATGTTATTTATTATTATTTATTTAAATTTAAATGTTAAATAGCCAAATTTTATTATTGTGAATAAAGAGAACTTAAAAATAAAAAAAATAAATAAATAAAAAATAACAACATTTATTTATTCAGAATTTACTGCAGCTACATACATACATACCTGCACAATAATAAAAATTATCTTTGTCTTTGCAATTTTTAAATTATAATTTAAGCCCAAAACAAACACGAAACACAAAACTGAATTATATACATACATATGTACAATATATAATTTGTTTAAAATCGTTTAAACATCTCATTCAATAACAAAAGTCAAATGACTCATTCAAGTTTGTTTGAAATTGTATAAGTACTCGTGTATGTATGACCGACAATCCTGCCATCAGTAAAAACACAATTTGACACATTAACTTACACGTGTTTGAAAATAAAAGTGGAAAAAATATATTAAATAAATAAAATAAAAAGACTCGTCCGTTCATTTACCAATTCCAATGGGTTTGTCTGCTTGTTGTATCTTATCTTGTAGTCGTTTTGTTTGCTCAACGTTTTATAAACATTTGCGAAATAGAAAAGTAAAAAGCAAATAGACGTAGATTTAATAGCGGAAACTCAAACAAAATTTTTGAAAATGTAAAAAAATAAAACTCGTGTTAGCAATTAATTGTAAGACGATGTTTAGTTATTATACAAAATTTAAGGTTTTATTTTGCGCTTGTTATAGTTTATGAGAGAAGAGATTTGTACAAAAAAAAAATAAGTAAAACTGCAATAATCAATAAAGAATTTTTAAATCTTATTTGAACACAATACAAAAATAAACTTAAATGTCACTTTCAAACATGTCACTTTGAGCCACCAATTAGTCATGAAAAAAAATTCGCTAAAAGCTCGAAAATATACAAATTACTAGTGCTCACGTTTTGGATTCACACTTATTCTTATTTTTTTTTTTCAAACACTAACATAGCACATGGAAAAATAACACTTTTTCTTATCACTTGGACTAATTTTTAATTATAGTGTGAAACGACCTTCGTCGGTGTAAACTTTTGTTATCACAGTTTAAACTGCTTTCTGAGTAGATCGATTCTTATGACTACCTACTGAGAGAGCAGTTTAAACTGTGATTACAAACGTTTACACCGACGTAAGGCCGTTTCACACTATAATACAAGTCTCAAGATTTGCATTGGATTTTTGTTTTCACTCTATCACATTTCAAGTAAAATAATTAGAAACCAAAACAAAGCTAGAAATGATCTGAAGAACAATATATGCATGTATGTGTGTATGTATGTATACTGGCTTAATAATGAAAAAAAGTAGAAGATTGCGATGTTCAATATTTTTAATTAGATATTTCTATTGGCGTAGGGGGGTCAAAACCACTTTTATTGGAAAATTGTACAATAAAAATAAAAGTATAATACAATTTTTGAAAATTCTGGGGAGGCAAGAACAAGTTTGGTGGGCATTGCACTCCCGGGATTGGCCTTACTACGCCAATGGATATTTCTTCAAGTTACTTAAAAGTAAAAAAATTAATTAAAAAAGAGTTTGAAAGAAATACAAACTTCATATGCCCTATAGTAGAGTACAATAACAATAAAATAGAACACACAAAGGAGGGAGTACAACAAAACTAAAATAAGCAAAAACATAAAACAAATAATAAATAACGCAAATGAATAAGCGTAACGAATCCAGGGTCATTTTTGGCAGGCACGTGTAAAGCAATAAACATGCATGTCCCACTATTAGTAACAGTGTTTATATGTGAGTGTAAGCATAAATACAACCCAGAAAACACGTCAGTTTGATTCAAATTTAGCAAACTTAAAACCAGCGTTGTCAACTTTGAAATTTCAAAACGCACCAAAGTGGAGAAAAAAACGCACCATTTAAGAGAAAACGCACCAATTTTTACAATTTATTTTTTATTTAAAATCTTGAATGAATTCATTTTCCAAAAAAAGTATAATATTTTTGTTTTAAAAATATAACAATAAAACAGTCTTAAAGTTAAAGGTTTAAAAAAAAACAAAATTAAATCATAAAACTTAACAAAAATAAAAAAACTAAACAAATATGTTTGTATTCAGTTGTACTAGAACTACATTTTTTTTATTTATTTCATATATTGCATACACAACTTTTTAAATAGAAATCAGCGATCATTCACAATATACATAGTTTAACAAAAAACTTAACAATAACATTTAACTTCAGTCCAAAATTCTAATGTTGAATCAATATTTTTCCATTGCATAAGGTAAACCATTCGCCATCCATTTTCAATACTAGACAATATTTCGATATCGGATGCAAATTGTACTGCTAATGGCATGATATCATTTTTGCGATAAAACATTTTTTACGTTTAAAACGTTAATTTTTTGTAAAATTTCAACATTAGAAGGCAGTCTCGCCCGAATCTTTTCAACTAATTTTTTTGTGAATTTACAACAACTATTTGATATATCTTTCTTTGCTTCATTGCTTATTTTCTTTAATGCGCAAGCTTCTTTAAACTTAAAACCCAAATAATAAATATCAAACGATGTATTGATATCACCTGTTAAAAAATTCGAATTCAATGTCAGGCACAGTGAGTTTGGATATCAAAATTTTTAAGAGATTGTGCAAATCTTCAAATAATTAGTCTGGTCGGCATTTTTTGTTTGAAATGCGAGATTAACACGTTGCACCTCTTTTAAAATATCGGATAACTATACTAAGTAAACATAATTAATATCATCATTGTATGTAAATATATATTTTTTAGTTGGTTAGATAAAAAATATTGTTGAGATGTTGGAAATGTATTAAATAGCGTTTTTAATTCAAGCCATATTTTTAAAATTGCTTTGACTTTTCTATTAAAAGCCAACGAGTGTCTGAAATCAATGGAACTCTTTATCAGAATTATCAGGATACTCATTATCAGTATTTATTAATTGATATATTTGTTCGCAGGTCTTTTGCCTAACAATACTAGTTGTTCTTATTATGGTCTGTAAAAATGACTATGAATATTTTGCCTTGTTGGTGCCACCAAAAATTACAAAAAAGCACCAAAATTTAAAAAAAGCGCACCACACACCAACTCGTGAAATTATCGAACAAAAAAATTGAAAAAGCACCCAAAATGGTGCGAAACGCACCAAGTTGATAACGCTGCTTAAAACCAAACTCTCTCTCTCTGTCAAATGAAGCATTTGAAAATATAATAAGAATAACAGCTCTCTTACAAAGAAAGGGAACCTTTCTCAATTTAACAAATATAATAATTAGAACCTGTAGGAATCTTTATTCTCAAAAGTTGTTTAAGTGTGAAAATTGTAAAGAATAAATGAGAAGCATAAATAAAATGGATCAAATGTTGGCATAAAACTAATTTATTGTGGAAGGGAAGTACGAAAAAACTAAGCTTTGATGTTTATTATAGAGATATATTTGTTACAGACATAAATAGATTTAAAAAATAATTTTATTTTATTATAATTACATTTTCAAATATTCGATGATGATGAGTTTTTCATAGTTAAGGAATAATTTCAAATTTGACATCAAATTAAAAAAATACCTCTTTTTAACAGATTGGACTATGTTTCAAGGATTTAGAACAGAATTCGGCAAATAAGCGAACATGTGCGCCTGCGTTCTCTAGACAAATATAGAAAAACGCTTGTAAGATTATTAGAAAAAAAACCTATTTTAATAAATACCCTTTTTTAATGCTTAATCCCATTTAATACGCAATTGGAAAAACACACGTAAAATAATTTACAAAATAAACTAAAATGTCTATTAATATTAAATTAAAACCTCTGTCTTTGTAGACGGCTTGAAAAAAGAGGGGTGGGTTTTAGTGGATGCAAACCAGAACTGCGACGACAATATCTGAGATGAGTTTATTCATTTTCCTTCCCTACCCAAAAAAAAAAACACTGTCTTTGTAGAGGGCTTACGAATTATGCATTTTACGATTTTATACATTTAACCAATATTTTTTAATGGTGTTTTAACCCTTAAAATATTATTTTTTGAGAAATTAATAAAAATTGGAAAATAATTTTCATCTTTACCATGATTCATAGAAACTAATATTTTTATGAATATATTACATAAAGAATAAAAGTCCAAAATACATTCAAATCGAAAGAAATATTTATTTTCATTTTTGAGTATCAAGTAAACTACCCCCGATTATGCCCAAAAACTATACAGCTCTACATTTCCATAAACCAAAGGCACATACTGAATTCCATTTTGATATGTCGGTATGACCTGTAGAGCCTTCACCAAAAATAGTGGCATACACACCCATCCACCCACAGACATCATCGCGGAAATAGAAAAAATAGATTCAAGAGACGTAAAGATCCGTTGAAATCCCGAAATTAATTTTTTCACGATTACTATACATTATTTTTTGTTAAAGTAAAAATAAAACTAACATTATAGCTATGCTTCAAATGGCTCCATTAAATATATGTATGTACATACATACATACATATGTACATCAGTTTAAGTTTAAAGCTTAAATTAAAATCTTTGAATAGATTTACAAATGGCTTGAGAATAGCTTTTGTCTCTACGTTTGCTGGGTATACATACAAATTTGAATTTGTATAGAAATATATATGTTTGTATATAAATATGAGTTGGCATACATATTTCTATTGTCGTTTTTATTAACTTGTTAATAAAAGCAACAAAAACTTGTTAATTCAAAACGTTTTTAAAATGTATGAAATTTGAGAAAAATACAATAGGAGGGTAATTTCGAGACTTTTTGGATAAAAAATATGTCTTCCATTGCCATTGTGACTATACACCTGTGCACCAATGTATTGTACTGCGATCTTCCTATATAATTTCATAGATTTTATCGACTATTTTTGCCGTGAAGACTTCTTTTAAGTGACCTTAACGTTTTAGCGTCACTTGTGCTAGTACGGCCGAAACGAGTCTCAGTAAACCATTTATTACTCATTGAAATGAATATTGCCGAGTCCCCATAGTATTTATCAATTACTTTTTTTTTGTTTCGGTTAAAGTTTATTACTTAAAAAATAATGTTTAATCAGCACACAAAATACACGTTTTTCCACTTTCGATCAAATCAGTGAAGTTGTCTCTCTTTAATGACTATCAAAAGAAACTAATAGATACAGTTGATTATAATTACAAATAAGAGTAACGGAAGCAGTGTTGGAATGAAATTATCACACAGCCCTCGTACATAATTTCTAAATGATTTGTTTCAACTGTTTGTTGATTAAAATAAGTTAATTATTTTGACTTTGATTCTTTTTATGGCTGATAGTAGTGCCAACATGTGTACAAATATAGTTTGTTGTTTTTATTGCTTTTATTTGAATTTATTTTTGTTTAAATTTTGTATACAAGCAACTAACTGCTGATTAAAAGAACTAAAAATCTCAAACATTTATCATTAGTTTTAGAGTGTTGTTATACCCTTCACCACAGGTTTGTCATTTCGTGTGTAATTTCTACAATATTCATTTCAGAACCCATAAAGTATATTTATATATTCTGAATCCGTATACATAGAGAAGTTGATTAAACGATGTCCATCTGTCCGTCTGTGTTCGGGTAGAAATCAACTTTGCCAAGGCACCAGAATAGATACAAAAAATATAAGCCCACCAATCTGCCAAGCATAGTTTCGAAAATTTCGCTAATGCAATTCAGCAATATCAGACCATTCCATGGATTGCATACAAATCTTGGGGATCAATAACCCCCGCGAGGGTCGATTTTTGTTTGTTTTTAGGCCTTTATAGAAAGTAACACACACCGATAGACCCACAGGGTGCTCACATGGAACAATGAGCTGTTAATAGGCACATTGAAGGACAAATCAATCATAATTTATTATTCGTCACATATGATTTCTGTGTAGAAAACGAAGGTATTAGACATACCGGGATCTACAAACAATTGATTATACGCTTTTAAATCTCCATTTAGAAAGCATTAACTGGCAAAAGATATATACTCTTGTTGATGTAAATGATCAGCTACACTTTTTACAAGATAATATTAATACCTTATTTGACGTATGCGTTCCTTTAAAAACAAAGTGTATAAATATGAATCAACAACCCTGGTTCACCACAAAAATTAAAGCCTTAATTAGGAAACGTAATTCTGCTCACTCAATTTAGGTTAGGCTAGGTTAGGTTAAGCAGGCAGCTTCAATACAGCTCACTTGGGTTCAAGTATTGGTCCCTTTGTGTAACCTGCAAAAGAGGAGAGAAAAAAAAGGAGAGATAGAAAAGAGAGAGAGAGAGAGAGAGAAAAGAGAAAAAGCGTTGAAAGAAGACATAGGATAAAGTCACAGACAGACAGACAAACAGTTTAAAGGTAGAAAGAGAAGAGTCAGAAATGTGGGGAGGTAGCCAACGGAGGGCACGTTGGTCAAGCCAGGTTGTTAACGAGATTGTCTATGCCTCGTCAAGTGGAGGTTGGTTGGAAAACCATCCGCTGCTCCTCAGAAAGGAGTTAATCCTGCTCGGATCCAATATGGAGACACAGGAGAGGCTTGCAAAGCACCTTTGTCCAAGGTACTGGAGGCGTTGGTTTTTTAACGCAGGGCAGTGGCAAAGGAGGTGTTCGACAGTTTCCTCCTCTTCCTCAGAAATCGTTGTAGTGGAGACCCATTCTTCTTGCATGAGTTCCGAATAGGCAATGCCCAGTAATCGTTGATATTAAATCGCGTAGCAAAGCCGTTTTTTTCTAATCCAGTATAGGCCAGATCGTCCTTGCCGTTTGACAAGTCGACTCATTGGACCATCTTACCTGGGCCAGATCGTATAAGGCTCAATTTATTGGATGCCCGCAAGCAGAGAGGGGAATGCCACAATAGACGTCAATTGCGCTATCGTTGAGCAAAGTTCCCTTCTTTGCCAGTTCGTCAGCAACACAGTTGCCTACAATAGTCCCATGTCCCCGCACCCATTTAAGGGTAACTGTTGAATTTTCCTCCACTCAATTTGGAAAAGATTTAAAACTCCAGAGCTTTATAAAATATTTAAAAATTTTCCTCGGCGATTGATAACAAGCTGAAATGGAAGGAAATTCGTAAAATCGGCATATGTCAACAAAATGATTCTTCTATTCAAATTGATGTAAATATTAATGATTTAAATCAAAAATTTGTAAACATTAACATCCCTCAACGTACACGCAACCAATATGAAGATTTGTTTTCAGTACCTATTCAAAATCCATTCAGTTTTCGCTGTGTAAGCCAATGCAAAGTCATGCTATGTTTACCTACAATTAAATCGAAGGGTATTGGTATTGATGGAATAAATCCCACCTTATTAGGAATTACCATGCCAAAACTCTTCCCATTCGTCACTCATCTTTTTAATACCATATTCACAACTTCTGTATACCCTGTCGAACATTATCTCCATCCCTAAGCAAAATAATGATTACAGGCCAATTGCAATTCTTCCTTTCTTATCTAAAGTTATGGAAAAAATGATCAGCAAGCAAATTAACAAATATCTCGAAAAGCATAATCTTTTATCTGATAAGCAATCGGGATTCGTAAAGAGCAGAAGTTGATCTTGACAAGAGCATGGTCTCATTTTTAGTACTTCTAGATCATAGAAAGGCCTTTGACACAGTCGACCATTCAATTTTTATGACGAAACTTGAGAAACTTTTTTATTTTTCACCAACAGTCTCTAAAGTCTTGAATGGAAATTATTCAGAAATCCTTAATGGAAATAGAGGTGTTCCTCAGGGTTCAATACTTGGGCCTCTGCTATTCTGCTTTATATTAATGATTTACCTGATGTGACTAAACACTGTAACGTGCAAATGTATGCCGATGATGTCCGGATTTAAAATAGTAGTAATGAACGCGATATTCATTCATGTGCGGACAATATAAACAGCGACCTAGAGAGGTTTAATAAATGGGCAATAAACAACGGATTGTGTATCAACCCTTCCAAATCAAAGTGTATTTTCACTAATAAAAACATTAAAACCATAAATGATGACATTAATATAAAAATAAACAATGATATCGTTGAGTTTGTAAGTTACTGCAAAAACTTGGGGCTTGTATTTAACAATAAGCTATCTTGGTCAAACCATATAGCGTCTTCAGTTGTTCCAGTATATGGAATGCTTAGGATCCTTTGAGCCGTCAAATATTCAAAGCCACTAAACTCTCACTAGCACTTTAATTTATAAGATATTAATCTTGTTGTGCTAGATTTTTAAACAAATAAACAAATAAATATGACCCCCCAATGTGCTTCCATATGACCATTCTAACGCAATATAGATTGCAGGAAGGTCCTAACTTTTACAAAAAAAAAATTTGTAAAAATTATCGATAAAATTTTTTATAAATTTTTTTTTTCCAAAAGTTTTATCGAAAATTGTTTTAAAATATTTTATCAACAAATTTTTGTTAAAATTTTATCTAAAATTTTTGTAAAATTTTATCTAAAATTTTTGTAAAATTTAAAAAAAAAATCTGTAAAATTTTAATTTTCTATAAAATTTACAAAAAAATTTCTATAAAATTTTACAAAAAAATTTCTATAAAATTTTACAAATAATTTTCTATAAATTTGACAAAAAATTTTCTATAAAATTTTCAAAAAATTTTCCATAAAATTTTCAAAAAATTTTCCATAAAATTTTGAAAAAATTTTCCATAAAATTTTACTAAAAAAATGCTGTAAAATTTTACAAAAATTTTCTATAAAATTTACTATTGTGAAGGGTATATAAGATTCGGCATGGCGGAATATAGCAGTCTTACTTGTTTTTTTGTTTTCTTTTTTGTTTGTTTTTAATAAAGTTTCATTATACACGAGCTACCGCAATAACATCCCCAACCTCTTTTACTCTTTCTAAAAGATAGTGTAGCGACCCTCGTTTATAATTAATTCTCAAACATGAGCAGCAAAACTACAAACAAAAAACAACAAAAGGAAATCAAAGTTTAATCAAATTGTATACAAAAATCAAAATACTGAAAATAAAACCAGCACACACGTGTTTATAAAAAATATCTTCTGTAAAGAACAACTACTACACAAATTTAAAAATACAAATAGAAATAGAAAAAAACATGAACAATGAAAAGACAAAAGGCGTTATCTTGTCCAAATATTAATGCTAAAGATTTGTTTTTTTGTTTTGTTTTATTTTGGAATTTCTTGTTATTTGCATCCATAATCGCTTTGCCGTCGGATATTAACTATTTTATTTGAAAAGAACCAAGGAACTTTGCTATATATTAAACCAATAAACAGGAACAAAAAAAAGCTCATGAAACCATATTTTGTTACTTATTCTAAATAAAGACTGGTTTAAAAATAAGGTTGAAAAATTTTATTTGAACAATTGATTAACGGGTAAATATGTAAATGTTTTCTGCTTTATCAAGACGCATCATCCAAATGCGTAATATTTTTCTTACTCGTGATATTAGATCTAATCTAGGAAACACTGAACCATTTAATAACTTAAGTACGTTTGTTGATTTTATTCGAAATTTGATAACACTTTTATGAGGAAAAGCAAGCGCATAAATAACAACTTATGACAACTTAACAGGAGAACAATATCTTAAAAAATTAATAAAAACACAAGTTTAGTTAAAAAAAAATGTGGTAAAACACACAACGAGTATTCCAGGAATTTATGTATGACATATACATAGATACATACTTATAAGTATATAAATAAAGATTTCCTCGTAATAATAAATATAAAAGAACAAAATGCTAAGATTAAAATACTAAACATTTATAAAAGTTTACTGACATTACAAACGAGCGTGCTGTTATTATTATTTACTTATATTTACTATTATATTTTTATGTTTTTTTGTTATAAAAAGAATAAATTATTCAGTATAAAGCACTTAATGATCATTTGATATAATTCTATAAGTATTAATATTAGTAAAAACGTGAGTGTATGTATTAGGAACTTAACAAAAATATTTCAAATAAAGTATTAGTAAACGGTTGCGGTTTTCCTAAAAAAAAATGGGTAACCGCTTTTATATACATATATCTAATTTTATGTGAATGATGGAACCAGGGTTCAGAATTTTTCATTTATGAACATTCAAACATCTATTTTCATGATATTTGTAATAAATGAGAAATCTAAAATTTTATATTTATTTTTCAAGCTGATAACGAACAATAACAATAATGTCTACCTACATATGTTCATATCTGTTTGTATCTTTTTGTTTTTTGTAATATATGTACATACATGAAGACTGTTAATGTTCTTTTTCATAAATGTACATGTTCATTTATGAACGTTGAAGATTTATAAAATTTATCATAAATGAACATAAAATAATTTTCTGCCTGGGATCGCAATGCAGAGGAAATAAATAAAAAAGAAATAAAGAAAACATTTTGTTACTACATACGCCGGCAGTTAACAAAATTGTAAATTCTTACATATGTGCACTTGCGTGAACAACAAAATATTTTCTCATTTATTCACTTTTGAACAGAAAAAGAAAAAATAAATCATCGCCTTCATAAATGAAAAAACACAAAATATTTTGTAGTATCTCTCTTACTCATGTATGAGAAGATGCAGCTCAAAAGTAAAATGTACACAGTCATACATGAATGAACTATGAATGAACATTTCGGTACTCTGGAGCACCAGATGTTTTATTTTATTTTTTTATACTATTATGTATTTAACAAATAATACAAGAACACAAATGTATATTTTGTGACAAAATAAGACTAAATAAAATAAGTATAAATTTTTTTTCAGATTAGTTAACAAAACATTTAAATAACATTAAATTGCATTGAGAAATAATAATTTAAAGTACAATACTATTGAATATTGTTTTCTAAAAAAATATTTAAAAAAGAAAGAACGTTCAAACTAATTCTTTCCTGTTTTCTATAATAGATGCGAAAACTATAACAAAACTTATAATTAAAATGGATGTTGCACAAATAAGCCTATCAGATTTACCCTGTCTAAAATATGTGAATATAAAAACTGAAACCGAATGTTCAAAGAACCGAGACCGAAGTGGTTTTTTAAATAAACATAAAAACCATGAAACCGGTTTGCAATTTCATTTTGAACACCCTAATCACCAATAATGCGGATTGTGCGACAAATGACGCGTGAATTTTATTGATTACATTCTTGCAATATCAATTTCATTTCAATGAAATGAAAAAATAAATTGAAAAATGTATTTTAGAATTCAAGTAACAATACTTATGATCTGGTGTAAAGTGAGTATGTCACTTGGCTTTAAGAAACTTTACTTCGTTCCTAATATATTCAACTAATCTTTAAAACAATCGTAAAGTAGCTCCTGCTTAAGGAACAACGCGCACACATAATTTCTCGCTTAAACTCAATAAGGCCGTCCTTGTTGCTTAGTCTTCGAGTGGTTTGTGTCTCACTCTCACACTGGCTGATTGGTGGAGCACCATTATTAACTCATTTTTTACTGGAGAAACACAACTAAACTCAACTGTAGCAGAACCCTTAAACTCATGTTTTCACTGGAGGAGCACCATTAGTTTAATTCAATTCAATTTTACCTACCTGAATTTGGAGTCTCACTTCCTATACGATGTTATAAGTCGCGCTGCAGATTTTGGAGTAAGCTAAGGATATCATACCCTTGCGATTTGGTTTTGTACCTCTACGATTACCCAATTGTTTTGTTTAGAAAAAAAATAAAAAAATCTTCTGAGCTCAAAGACAGCAAATGACAGTCAAATCAGCTGGTCAGGTTATGGCCACAGTTTTTTGGGTATTCATACACATATGGAGATATTTACAAATTAAAGAAATGTATCGGCGAACAAATGTTTTATCGAATTCGAGTTCGAAGGTAAACTCTGTAAGAAGAGCCTTTGACATATTATTTTGCGAAGGGATGAAAAAAGTTGCAGAATTTTTGTTTAAAATCAACTATGTTTTAGTTGACTTTGTAAATTCTTATTGATTATTGATTTTTCCTCCTGCTACAATTAAAACTATAATTATTTATGCACTTTTTAAGATATATCGCTTTAAGCGCATATATCGCTAAAGGTAAGGGATTCGCTTACCAAACGGACAGCGCTAGGAAACTGATTAAGGTACATATGGATATGTGTGTGTGCAAATATTTATAGTTGTATTTAAATTCAAAACCTTTCTTTTACACATTTTTCCCACAACATTGTGTACTCACTCACACAAACACCTACAGAGCTCCATTATACGTTTATCTCGAAGAAAAAATCGTAAAAAAACTTTGTCCTTACACTTTCCCTACGTCCTTTTACAAAATTTCACACAAAATTTCATACATGGGAAGAAATTACAAGCAACAAATATTAATTTCAAATATTCACGGTGGAATAGTATGACACGTTTATATGTGTATGTATTTGACCTTATGCGTCCTTGAATAAAGGCGGCATGTAAAAGTTATGCTGTGTAACTCTTAATTCAACTTTAAAAGTCTCAACGTTTGCCATGACACACATTTTCACACAAAACTATAAATATTTTATTTTGTATATTTTTTCATCAATTCTATGAAGAAAATACATATGTTTGTTTTTTATTATTTTTTTTTTATTCATACTAATTGTACCTACTTTGAATGTTTGTTTTTCTTAGTATATTAATTGTAAGGTTATACGGAGGTTAAAGGTTACTTACGTGAAAAGCAAAAAGCAAAATCGTTTGCAACTGGTATTTGTGTCTGAAAGGAAGTGAGAATGTGGGTCTCAGTGCTGCTCACAACAATATCACTAGTTATAATTTATGTCAATATTCGCAGTATGTTTATTCACTAATAATTATTTTTCTTTTGAATTTATAAATTAAACAAACTGATTTTTTTTGTATATTCGTCCATACATTTTATTATTCAACATTAATAAATATGTTCCCTGCTTTTAAAGAGATATTTTTGATTTGTTTTTAATTTGGCACTTAAGTATTTTACTTTCAATTTATTATTTAAATATTTAATTTAAGCTTCCTTTTTTTGTTTCAAGTTACATATAAATTTTGTTTAAAATTTTTTTATTTTCTAACATACTTCCGATTAAACGTATAAGTGCGACAAGTTTCAAACTGTTAAACGTAATGGTTCTCTGATTTATTTGCAATTAACATTTAAAACCCACAAGCAAATGTTTACAAAGCTTTCAAAGAAACAAAGCAGACCAAAAATGAATGAATTCAAACACTAAACTTTAAATGTTACTGTAAACATGTTGATATAAACATGTTGCTTTCACTCAAAAACAGTATTGAAATATATTTGTTAAAGAATTTGTTCGTTAAAAAATATACATAATATGTATGTATGTACATATAAGCAAAAATTATTTTAATTAAGTACATCCTATATTGAAAAGATTTCAAACTAAAAACAACATATCGCACACTAAATCAGAAAGAGTCGCAATCCAAAATTTACAAATGTTCAGGAAAGAAAAAATGCCTTTAAAAATATGATTAAAATTTTAAAATAAAGTCCACAGTAACGAAACCTGATCAGTTAGAGAAGACAGTGAAGAGTCAATTACAACTGAAATCGTCGATAAAATCCACAAGGTAGTTTTGAGTGGCCAACGAGATGAAGTGCTCGAATTAGTTGAGACCACTGGCATATCACATGGTTCAGTTCAGCAAAAAATTAAATTTACTTGGTTTGTAAGGGAGAGAGAAATAGACTCTCCCTTCCAACCTGCTTCAGGAAGGCATGATTATTGTTTGCAATATCCCACTTGGTAGGACCCTTTGCTTCACCAAATTCTTAAAAAAAACTTATTCACTTACATACCTGCATCTGCGTAGGCGAGAGAAGTCTCTTTGTTTCACAAAATTTTATAAAGAAAAATTATTCGCTAACATACCTCCTTGTAAACGAGAGAGGATGTAGTTTGTTATTATTGTCTTACTAATTGTAAGACAATTCTCGAATGCGCTTATTAGATGCGCCTACCTGCCTACCAAAACCCAACAAGTTTTTGCTGGGTTATTATGCATGAAAAAACTGGGTATAAAAAATCTATCGGCAAAATGGGTGCCGCCTTTTTCACATGCCAGAATAAACGTTATCGTCGATATTCAACAAAAATTGAAAACAATCAGCGCAATATATATTGGTGAATCTGCCCTAAAAGTATACAGACAGTAAAATCCGCTAGTTAAGATATAGCCAAAGTTTGCGGGATATTGTGGAACAAGATTAACGTGAGTACCTGCCTACTCGGCCTAACCTCACGGTGGTCTTACCACCGAGTGAAACTTAGGCGTAGACTAGCGCCCCCATTGTGTAGTATAAAAACACTTTACGATTGCCACCAATCGCTTTTTGTGTGTGATACAGTCACAATGAGTAGCAATTTATATAATATGGCAAGCCTTTCCAAGGCAAGCCTAGATCCACATTATAACCTCTTGCTTAGGGGTTTGGAGACTATCCAAACTCCGTCTGTTGAGAGTGCAACAGCACACTTGATCAACCTTGCACCTTACCTACATAAATCGATCTTAAACCACAATCACCACGTGTACCCCCGAAGGGGACCTCACCAATAACCGGTCACAGAGAGGATAGGCTCTCTGTGGGGCCACCGATTCCCGTGGTACCAGTCCTTTGGGCACTGGTCGGGCCTCGAAGAGGACCCGCAATGTTTATCGCAGACCTTTTCTTCCAGATTTAGGCTCTAGGAACCCTAGCGTCTGGTGCCCCTATTTTCCCCGAGTGAACCGCGTCAAAGCATTTGCCATATTCCTGCAGTGACAATTGGAACCCCCGGGGGTACTCTTTACTTAAATAAAGGGGTAAAAAAAATTATTATTCATGAGTTAAAGAAATAGAAGTCAAATGAAAACAAATTCCGTTTGCTACAATTGTCGCCGTGTTGTCAGCTACTTAATGATATTGAAGCCGACAGCTACATCGTAAACTCTAACATTGTTGTAGAAATACTTATTTTGCTTTTATAAAATTAAATACACATGCATACATATGTATATTCTTAATATTAAATATATGTTATGTTATAGTCATGATTTTTATTTTCAAAGAAATATTGAAATTTTTGTTTTAATTTTTCAAAAACTGTGTGTAAAACTTTTTTGTAAAAATAATTTTTTTTTAATTTTTTGTAAAATTTTATTCGAAAATTTTTTGGAAAATTTTTTAAAAAAATTTTTTTTCGAATATTTTTCTGTAAAATATCTTTTATTTTTTAAAAAAAAATTTTTTCGAATATTTTTCTGTAAAATATCTTTTTGAAAATGTTTTGTAAAAATTGTTTTTTTTAATTTTATTGAAGTTTTTTGTTAGATTTTTGACCTTTCTCCAATCTATATTGAGTTAGAATGGTCAGACTAAAGCAAAAAGAAATCCTTACAAAAAAAAAAATTCCTCATATTGACACATGGGGGGTCCTTTTAACTGCTCCTATTTATCAGTGGGTACCCTGTGGGTCCATTGGCTACCTCTATGCGTATTGCTTTCTATTAAGGTCTCTAATACAAATCAAAGCAGAAAAACCCTACCAATCTAAAAACAAACAAAAATCGCCCCTCGCAGGGGGTTATTGATCCCCCGAGATCTGCATGCACTCCTTGCGATCTACCTTTCGCAGTCTAATATTTATTTGACAAAAAAGGCAAAACAGAATCAATAAAGCCAAAAAAAAATTTAAAAAAAACGTGAAAAAAATATAGGTGGGCGTGGTTTTTGGCCCACAGCCTCCAAAGGAATGATCCTATGTTGCTGAATTGCCTGACAGATTGGTGTGCTTAAATTTTTTGTATCTCTTCTGGTGCCTTGGCAAATGACATTACAACACTAACACGGACAGACAGACAGACAGACAGACGGACGGACAGACAGACGGAAGGACAGACGGACGGACGGGCAGACGGACGGACGGACATACGGACATACGGACAGGCGGACTGACGGACGGACAGACGGACGGACAGACAGACGGAAGGACAGACGGACGGACGGGCAGACGGACGGACGGACATACGGACATACGGACAGGCGGACTGACGGACTGACGGACGGACAGGCGGACGGACGGACAGACGGACATACGGACAGGCGGACGGACGGGCGGACAGACGGACATACGGACAGGCGGACGGACGGGCAGACAGACGGACAGACGGACGGACGGACGGACAGACGGAAGGAAGGACGGACAGACGGACATCGCTTAATCAACTTCTCTATGTATAAGGATCCAGATTATATATACTTTATGGGGTCGGAAATGAATATTGTAGAAATTACACACGGAATGACAAACTTAGATATACCCTTTCCACCTGTGGTGAAGGGTATAACAAGTAAGACTGCTATATTTGGCCGTGCCGAATTTTCTATACCCTTCAAAAAGGTGATTTTATTTTTACAGACACATGTAGGTACAAAATTGATTTAATTGAAGAGACAAACGCATTAAAAAGATAACTGTTCTTTTCTTTCGAATCCGGATATATCGTTTTTTAATTTTATAATTTTTTTTTTAATTTTATAGGAAATTTTTTTGTTAAAATTTTATAAAAATTTTTTGGAAAAAACTTATAAAAATTTTTTGGAAAACTTTTTTTTTTAAATATGTGTTTTAAAATATGTGTTGTAGAATTTTGTAATTTTTTTTTAATTTTATAGAAAATATTTTTGTAAAAGTTTTATTCAAAATTTTATTCAAAATGTTTTGTAAAAATTTTATAGAAAATGTTTGAAAAATTTCATTGAAAATTTTTTGGAGTTTATACAGGTCAAACCGTTTGACATATCAAAATTAAATTTAGTATGTGCCTTTGGTATATGGAGATGAAGAGCGTAGAGTTTTTGGGCATAATCGGGAGAGGAAAAGGGGTAGTTTACTTAACACGCCAAACCGAAAATAATTAATTTTTTGATTCGAATATACTTTGAACTTTTATTCTATATGTAATATATCCATAAAAATATCTGTTTCCATTGTGTAGGCCACTCCAGTTTTATTTTTAATAATTTTGTATTTTTTTTTAATTTTCGGATAATTATTTTTAAATTTTTTTTGAACATTTTTTGTAAAAATTTTGTGTAAAAATTTTTTGGTAAAAATTTTTGGGAAAATTTTTTTAATAATTTTTGGTAAAAAATTGTTTAAAATTTTTAGTATTTTTTTTTTTTTTAATGGGGACCTTCCTGCAATTCCGTGAGAATGTCCAGACAAAAGAAAAAAAATCCTTAAAAAATTTCATCATATTGACCAAAAATCCCAAAATCGCAATTTTTAGTATTTTGCCCGCAAAGTCCACATATGAATTTAGGGCCCATAAAATACTTTCAGCAAAAACTGGGAGTATATATACCTTTATTACAGCAGACTTCTTTTTCCGATCCCAGTTTGGGATTTAGAACATTAATTATTTAAAAGATGATCAATTTTACATGAAATTTTTTAAACGTACGCACATATAGTTAACTTCCGCAATAATATAAAAATTTTTATATATTCCTTAAGAAAATTTTTTTCTTTTAAAAAAATATGATTGATGGATGGCCCTTTTTAGGCTAAAATACACAAAAATGCAATAATTTTGAAATTTTTAAATGGAAAATCGTCTTTATTTTAAATTTAAAAAATTGTCTGAAAATCGTACTTAATATTTTGAAAAAACTGCACCAGGGTATGGAAAAATCAAATTTTTTAGTGTTAAATTATTAATTAATTTATAACTCGCTCATTTTAAAACATCAGTTATAGATTTAAGCATCATTTTGTTGGTATTAACTAGAGCTATAAGAGCATGTACCATTTTTTAAAAATCAAAGAACAATTGGCGAAATGCCAGGTAGGAGGTACCTAACTTTGAGACCACCGCTGGCAAATGGATGATACCCAGCGTCAAAACTTAAGCTCGGCCTAGCGCTTTACAAATGGCTGAGTTATTTCCAAAATATTTAAGTTCCGCCCCACTGTGTGCTGTAAAAAATAAAACATATGTAAAAAACTTACAAATATTTTTTTCTCAGTAAACAATGTTTATATTCATTATCTGTCGTAGCTACACACTTGCAACAAAACTTATCATTCCTCTCAGTTGGAGAAGGAATCTCTCACTACGATTCTACTACTACTCTTCTTGTTTATTTATTTTATGGTTTTTTGTTTTGATTAATGCCGGTTCAGAAAGTAATAAAATGTGAATATCTTTCCTCTTTATACCCAAAGTTTTGCTAAATACTGCAAATGGCGGAGGTTTAATGTCCGTTGATTGTTGCACGTGTGCGCCATTTAAACACACGATTATATACATACATATGTAAGTATGTACATACCTCTAGCACTCTAGAACACTTCAGCAGACATGAAAATGAACGAACTTACGTATACGAAGGAATAAAATACATATTTATGTACAAGCATACATACATATGTACAAATTCATAAAAAATAAAAATTGATATCTTTCTATTGAATTTGTGGGTCTTTTTAAATATGCACATACAAACACACATAAGTATTTTTTGTTAATTTACTCGTATGTACTTAAATATGTATGTCTTATTTCTGTCTGGCTGTGTGTGTCTGTCTGGCTGTGTGTGCCTGTCTGTCTGACTACACATGTGGGCAAAAAAGTGTGTTAATATTCTTAATTTAAGAAAATGTATAAAAATTTTAATTTGAATATTTTGAATCTGTTTATTAAGGCCGGGGCACATAGAATCCGTCATACGTTATACGTCGTCTTTTTCAATGTACAAGAAAGTTGAAATACAGCTTTTATAATGAGTGTTGTCACGATCAGTACGTCTCCTTCATCGCAAAGTACGAAAGTTGAGCTACTTTTAATTTTTGACGTACGTTGAAAGCTATAAATAGAGAGAAACAAATCTCTCTCTCTCTCAAAGTTAAATTTTTACAACAAAATAATTTAATTTAATAGAGTAAAATATAGAAAAAAGCTTTTCTCGTGTTTTTTTTGTGATTTAATATCCGTCAACAAAGTACTCATTGTGTCAACCTCTTCCGTTGTTACTTTGACTTTAGTTGAGTACGTTAAAGTTTAACGTATGACGAATTCTATGTGCCCCGGCCATTTAATGTTCTCTATTCGTATTAACACACTTATAATATTCTTATGAAACTAGACGTTTTCTACAAAAATTTCGCTATATTTCTCTATAAATCATTTTAAGTTAAGCGAAAGAGTCTTCAAAATTGTTCTCTTAATACAACATTAATATGTATTATGTTCTTATTAAAGCACGGCATGAGCACATAACACGAAGCTCATGAGACACGCATCATAATATTTCATTGAAATCATGTCTGTTCATAACACACAAGCAACGATGGATAAGTGGACAATAATAAACACCGAAGACAAACAAGCTAAATGCGATGAGCTTGCAAGTTTGAATAAGTATGAGTAAATTTTGCACATAATAACAATAAACTCAGGCGAGTTCAAGCAGTTTTATGCTATGAGTGAAACACGAACATAGTTCGAGGTACGTTTATTTTAAGGTATTCATTTCTTAAGAGATACAAACGTCTCACTAATATAGAAAGTTCTTATTATTCGGTTATCTCATTGCGTTTATGATATGAACAGAGCAATACTCACTAATACTAGCAACTGACTATTGATCCGCAAAAGGATTCAATTACTTGTTGATTTTTTGACAATGAAGGAAAATAAAAATCATGTTATGAAATGTATAACTACTAAATAGCTTAATTTACTCTTATAGGTCCAACGTCAGGTTGAAGTTACTTCTAGTGCTTAAGTAATCAAACAAGATTAGAAAAAATGAAATACTCCAAAGAGCTACGCCTGGCTAAGCAGTATATCAAGATCGAAATTATGAACAATCAATTAAATTAGCCAACTTTTGCAACTTTAGAAATATAAAAACAAAATAATATTAAAATAGTTAAATCAATGAATTGAAACATGGCCGTACATCCGGAAACATGTAGTTCTTTCACATTATCTTATTTCCAATATATGATATAGTTTCAATGACCGATAAATTTGAGTGTGCGAACTAGTTTGGTTACAAGTTATTCTGTGATTTTGATTTTGCGTAAAATAAAGGCGACATAACTGCGGCGTTGTACAAATCGAGAATAAGCGCAATAGTGTGTGCAATCTTTAGAGTATTTGCCGATACATATCATTGCTGGGCGGCTCACAGTGACCATTTCTAAATAAGTTATTTATACCAGTACAAAACGTTGTTCTATTTCTCATAACACTATGTACCAATTTGCGTAAATGGGTTAATAAATGAACACATTTTTCTGATCTCATCTGTATATTAAGATGTACATACATACTTCCTTCTACAAGCATACGTATGCATGTAAATATGTGCATACATATGTACATATATTTCTCATGGCAATGAAGACGATAAAAATAAATAGAATGAATAACTTAACCAAAAAGTTAAACTTCTTTTGTTTGGGTTTGTGTTCATTTTTTATTTTATTTTGCACAAAGCAAAAATACAATATAAAAAAAGGAAAAAATCCTCGTACGTTAATGTCACATGTAGGGTAAGTACATACTCATTATCAATTACTAAAATGTCACCGCTACTCCAATTTTCATTTCGAATTATTTTTGTCTCTTTTTCTGAAGTCATATTAAAATCCTCGCATTTTTAACTCATTGTCTTTGATTAGATTTGTGCCAGCTTAAAATTTATTCTTTTCAAATAAACGAAGGCTTTAAATTTTAATTACATCAACGATTTTCACATATACATGTGCACAGACATAAACGCACATACACACATAATCAAATTTATGAGTTTTAATTAACATGCGTACGTGTGTGTGAAGGAAATGTAAATTTAATTTAAGCAAAAAGTTAAAACTTTTTTCTTCGCAGATAAACACATGTTTTAAAGGGTTAATCAATTGATTCTGATTAAAAGTCCATACACTTAATGCCATTCACCACGTGCC
This sequence comes from Phasia obesa, assembly GCA_949628195.1. Taxonomy (NCBI): domain Eukaryota; kingdom Metazoa; phylum Arthropoda; class Insecta; order Diptera; family Tachinidae; genus Phasia; species Phasia obesa. Next base: position 215,717,001 of record OX451215.1, read on the forward strand.
TTGAACAAATTTTCTATGAAAATTTGTTTTATAAACCTTTTATAAAACGAAAATATTTTTTATGAATTCTGTAAAATTATGTTTTTTAGGCCCAAATTCATAAAATTTTTTTTTTGTTTTATAAAGGGTTTATAAAACAAATTTCCATACAAATTTTGTTCAATAAACCTGTAATAAACCAAAAATATTTTTTATGAATAAGGCCCTTAATATATTTGTTTAAAAACAATTTTTGTTTAACAAGAAAGCCAGATTATTCAAAAACATAGCCAATTTTCGCTTAAGTGTGGATTTAAATCCGGGACAGGCATTTTCGCGCATCGAACAAGAAGTCGGCTAATCGAAAATTGTATGGCTTTATACCAACAAGTTTCAAGTACTTTCTTATAATACGCTTCTATGAAAACGGGAAAAGCCAGGAAATTGTTAATTTTATTTCGGATTTGCGCTGAGGCCTTCCTTACTCTTGTACGAGTATACTAGATATGATTCCAGTAAGAGAGTGGTTGTGTCAGTACTGTAGCAAAGAAATTATGTACACGCATATGAACATACATATACACACATATGTATGAATATATATACATACATATCTATACATACAATAAAATAGTAACTCATTTCCGTCTGTCTGCTTTTCATTGACGTTTGCATCACGTAAAAACTACTGGATGGGTTTTAACAAAATTTTTGTGAGGAGGTACCTTAGCATCCTGATTCCAATATAGGATACAAAAATATCTCATTTCCAAGAGAAAGTGGAGAAAAATCTGTGAAAAAACGCAATTTCCGGTTTAAAAGTACTGAAAGTTTCGGTTTAAAACTGGGATACTATTGGGTGACATTAGGCGCCTATTGAAAAAAATTTGTATTTGATTTGTATTTTTACTTTGTGGAATTACAACGTTATTAAAATATTTTAAACACCTTTTACAGAGCTTTACAATAATTTTTTAATTTTTTAAAATTTTAAAATTTTATCCAGGGATGGATATAAAGTAAATATAAAAAGTAAATATATATAAAGTAAATATATATAAAGTAAATACATAAACCATAACTGAAGCACTATAAAAGTAAAAGTCTTAAATTGGTGTGGAATACTTTAAAATGCAAAATCGAGCAAAATATTGTCAGGACGCCCACGATGTGGCGGACACAGCTATTATTGAATATTATTTAACGAAAAGATATTTATACCTATAAATAATTTTTATTTACGCTAAAACTTTATAAATTCAGACAATAACATGAGCATAGCACAGAAAAATCTGATTCTAAGTTTTTACGCTGGGCACTATCCACTTGCCAGGGATGGTGCTGTGTAATCTCAAAGTTGGGTACCTTGCACCAGCAATTTTTTATAGCTTGGCATTCCTTCAATTTTTTAAGTAACCGATTAAAATGTAATTTTCTGTGGTTATGCAAATAGTCACCGAAAATCAAATGGTAAAAAATGTGCAACATTAAGATAAAGAAAATTCCACAATTCCCAAAATAAATACCAAAAATCCCAAATTTGGAATTTCTTAGTCTTTCGTCCATAAAGTTCACATAAAATTTGTGTAGTTTGTTTGCTTGCTAACTACGAAAAGAAATTAAAAAATTTGCTGAAAATTGTACACAATATTTTCCAAAAACTTGACCAGGGTTTTGAAAAATTAAAAGTTTTAATTTTGAAATGCTTCTAACTCGCTCATTTAAAAACATAATTTAAAAATAAAAGCATCATTTTGTATGTCTTAACTAGAACTTTAAGGCCATGTACAATTTTTAAAAATCAAATAAGAGCTGGAGAAATGCCAAGCTCTAAGAAATTTGCAGGGCTTAGCCCCTTATAAATGGTCGAGTTATTTCCAAAATATTTTAATTCTGCCCCACTGTGCAGTGGTGACAAATATTTTTCAAACATTAAGATGTGCACCACTAACAGAATGGAATTTATATTTTAAGTTTCCTTTACAAAATTAGTCACTGAACAATGTGACAGAAAGCAGATAGTTGTTTATTTGAATCAGTATTTTTTATTGGAATTCCGCAATAATTTGCAGTGGTAAAAACGCATTTAAACTTATCCACATAAATGCATATCGCGAATTATAGCAACAATCTTCTTAGGTAAGCTTTTCTCTTGCAGCGAGTTCCATGTATCGTATGTACAAACTGAAAAAATGCCTAAGCCAGCGTTTAAACAGTTTTTAAAGCTGAGTCCTTGAAAATGTTTCGCTGCTTTTTAAAATTTGCCTCTATTGTTACTAAAATGTAATGCCCTGAATAGGTGAATTAGGTTGCAATAAGAAGATTTTTCACTTATAGCGCAATGTTGTTAAAGTATTCCAATTTTTCTTTTAAAGAAATCATTTGAAAGAAAACTAATTTTGCTCACATTTATATTTTGTAAAATCTAACTGAGAAAACATTAACGCTTTAATTTTAAATTTTTTAAAATATACATGTATGTATGTATGTATGTATGTATGTATGTATGTATGTATGTATGTATGTATGTATGTATCAGACTTGGGGGATATCAATTACATTTTGTAATTAATTACACATGCAATTACTAATTACATGTAATTGTAATTAAAAATTTTCAATTACTAATTACAAGTAATTGTAATTGAAATAGGGACTAAAATCAATTACAATTACTTGTAATTTGTAATTGAAAAATTTCAATTACAATTACATGTAATTAGTAATTGGAAAATTAAATTACTAATTACATGTAATTGTAATTGTAATTGAAATTTTTCAATTACAAATTACATGTAATTGAAAATTTTAAGTAATGAATACTTTTTTTTGTAATTATTGTCAAAAAATATATAATTACAAAAATGTTCAATTACATATAAATTATAAAAAATAATAACAATCCTATTTTAATAAATAAATTTGGCGCCTTAGTGTTAAAACAATACTAGCGAACAAATATAACCTTTCAACTGGTGCTGAAGATGTTAAAAAAAAGCCTTTAGTATTGTAGGATAGTTTTTTAGGTAATTTAGAAACGAATTTAGACCACGCAAGTAAATCTGAAGTGAAAATTTCAAACTATTTTCTTTTTCACAATGTCAATGTCTACGGAATATTAAATGAAAAAATGTATATTTGACCGCAAAGTTTTCAAAATTTTGTAAGCGATAATTAGCTTTATGAAGGTGTTCACCGTAATTGAACATGGATGCAGTTTTCGTATTGCTCGTTTGAATAATACAGATGATCATGCAACGCAAGATAAGCTTGACATTTTTAGGGATATAATTGAATTTCGTTCAATTGGAAGTAATGATTACTGCCTAATTACAATTACAATTACATGTAATTTGTAATTGAACTTTTTCAATTACAATTACATGTAATTAATAATTGGAAAATTAAATTAATTGTAATTGATTTTGTCCCTGATTTCAATTACAATTACTTGTAATTAGTAATCGGAAATTTTCAATTACAAATTACCTGTATGTAAATGTAATTGAAATGTAATTGAATCCCCCATGTCTGGTATGTATGTATGTATGTGTACGTATATGTTAATATTAAAAAAACACTCCGTTGGTATTCCTGTATAAAATTAGACGACCATTTAACCTAGACATTTAATGCAATGTGGCTGTTATGTTTTTTGGTTTGAATTTTTATGGTGTTTCTACACAATTTTTACTGTGGCTTTTTAAGTGACTGGTAGGTAAGACGAAACCATTTGAAACTATAAAAACACATATATAAACACACGCATGCTAAACACATAACAAATGCAAAAAAAAAAGCTCACAATCTACCCAGCCATAGCCATAGAGGCATCGGGAAGAGAAACAAACAATCGTTTACACGTGCTGTTAAATGGCCTTAAAAACACAGGTATATTGACACATGCTCACACACACACAGACACTACCCAACACACAAAAATCTGATTAAAGTAAAAAATCATCAACAAACCAAATAAAGCGGTGTGAACAATGAATGATTTGCTGGGAGTTTTAAGTCTGTTAGTCAATTCTTTCTGTTTCCATTTGACAGTGTCTTTGCATAAGAAAAAAAACAAAATTTTAAGAAAGAAAATGTAAAGGAATTTCCAAAACAAATTATCAGCCAGCCATAAAGATCGTGAACAAAGCGACTACCAGCCATGTTTTAACGGATACCAACTTTTATTATTTTTTTTTTCATATTTATTTTTTTTTTTTTCAAATATTGCAAAACTAACTAACAACATGAATTCACATCTTAAATCTAAATTGTAGTTAATTACATAAATCCAGCCAGTGCTGGGTAAAACTTTGATTTGTTTGTTTCATCTCATTTTTTTCGAAATTTACTATTTTGGTTTTTATGATTTGCCACCAGACTACATTCTCATTTTAACAACTTTGCATGAAAAACAAAATAAAGCTATTTTCAAAACCTCGTAAGCGCCATGCAAATGACATTTGCACGCAAAATTCACTGGTTTTTTATATTATAAGTTGGAAATTTTAAAGTTTTAACCACAAAATTTTTGGTAATTGAGATGAAAAGAAATCTGGAAAGTTTTAGACCATTCGGAGTATTTTTGGTAAAGTTTTAAGTTCCTTTTTGATAAACATCAGATTAAATGTTCATCTACACACACGTAAGCGACAGATTTGACTACAGTTATTTTTAAGTAACAAATTTTTTAAACAAAAAGTTTCTACACCTTTTAAAGAACCGCACAGATATGTTTTGCAAAAAAAAATTGTTTTTCAACCCATATTTAAAGTTATTAACTTTTTTTCGTTTTCTGAGAAATGATTGCTTGGCGCTTACGTGGTTTAAGAAGAAATGCGACGTTATGACTGGACAGGGTATAAGACAATCAGCACATGTTGATAATTTTATGTCTGACTTTTAAAGGTACCGACAGAAAACATATTGTTGCGATTTTGTACCTACATGTCGTTGCGATTTCATACCTACAAATCGTTACGACAAGTCTGACTTCAGATAAACTACCGAAATGTGTTAACGAATTCGTTACGACAATTCTGATTTTAGAAGAACTACCAAAATGTCTTGAAGAATTTCTAACAACAAGTCTGACTTCAGAAAAAATCTAAACATGTGGTTTGATGGGTAGTAATCAATATAAAATTGAAAGCAGCCTGTTTATCTATCTGTCTGTGTTCGCATAACGTAAAAACTACTGGATAAATTTTAATAAAATTTTGTGAGGAGGTACCTTAGTATGTCGGCTCAAATATAGAATATTTTTTTTTTTTCGCAAAAATATCTCCTTTCCAAGAGAAAATAGAGGAAGCGTAGTGATAGGTACTGCAAACTTGACAGCACCTTTTATTTTTAACAGCGGGACATTTTAAGCAATATTTAGTTTAAAATTGTATATAAATTTTAGAATTTTTTATAAAGCCTTTGTTCCCAGGAATGGGTATCTCAATAGAAAGAAAATACATAAACCATAACTGAAGCACTACAAAAGTAAGCGTCTTGAAATTTGGTCTAAATTACTTTCAAAGCAAAATCGAACAAAATATTGTCAGGACGGCTTAGACATGGCGGGCACAGCTCGTTTAAAATAAAACCTATATTTGATAAATGATTCGGTAGCAATGTCAAGGTTATTCGAAGAGTAAAGAAGACGAAAAGCAAAATAATATTTGTATCGTTAAATAAAATTAAAAATCTCACTACAACAATTTATGTTAAGTCCATAAAAAAATTATCATCAACTTATTAAATTAATAAAACGTACAAATAAATTTCAATATGTGAACTAAACAGCAACAACAACTAGTATTTATAAAAAAAAAAAAAATAATCATAAATTAGAAAACAACAAAAAAAAGGCGCGTGCACGAGATAAAAAATCTCTTACTATGGCACATAAGTAGAACGGATGGCAAAAGAACGAGTTCGGAACTAAAAAAAATTAAATTAATGACGTCAAATTAATTTAAATGATTTCCAAATCAAGATTCTTGTATTCAATAAAGCACTGCATGAGCACAAAAAACGAAACTCAAAAGACGATCATTATAATAATTCATTGAATTCATGTCTGTTCATAGCACACGAGAAACGATGAGTGGATAATAAAAAACAGCGAAGACCAGACAGCTAAATGCGATGACCATGCAGAGTTTACATAAGCAAGTTTGAATAAGTATGAGTAAATGTTGAACATAATAACCATGAACTTGGGCAAGTTCGATACAATTTGGTGTAATTGACAAAAAGTACTTAACATTAAATATTAACTACAAAGTGGTCATAACATTACTAAACACAAATACTCCCCCCGGGGGCACTAATTTGTCATTGCGGTTCATTCTCAAAGCTTTGAGGCAGTGCTATCCTTGAACCTTAATCTGGAAGAACCCCACCCTAATCCACGGTGAAACAGCATACGCCAGGGACGCGTGGACAGGAGGGTGCTTGTCCGTTAGTATGCGAACTCTGGATACCAATCGACCTCCAGTTTCAATGTAGACTTACCCATGTATAAGGAGCTCTGTGTGGGTGGACAACGTTTTCTCCAATAATGGCCTAGGGAACAATTCAGAAGGGTTGTACAGGAACGCCTCGTAAGGGGTGAACAGGTTAATCTCTAAAGGTTCCCCTATGGCGTTGAACCGGGATAGTTCGATAGGGATGGACAAGGAAGCCTCGTTGGAGCTGGAGAGGGTTATCCCTTTAGGAACTCCGGTTGCCACTGGCCAGGGGAGGATATCGAAATAGAATGACAAGGAAACCTCGCAAAGGGTGGACTCGTCAGTCTATGAAGATACTCCTGCGGCTATGGAGGTAAATTCGGATGAATTGGACGCACTTTGCCCTGTGGGCTAAGCAAATCCTTTTTGGAAGCAGGCACCTAAAAACGTTCCATCAACGTCAAGTCGGAGTCTCTACAGCTCATGCCTAAAAGTGAGAGGCAGAGGCACAAGTGGAGACGGGAAAGGAAAGAGGTTGAGACGGCAGCGCACATTGTGTGTGAATGTCCAGCACTGGTTAGCATAATACTCAGGATCACAGGTGGATGCCATGGGGGACCTGAGCCTTGAACAAATGCTAGCAATTACTAGAGACTGCGTGATGAGAAAGAAGGCCGACAGTTACCAGTCGACAGTCTGAAATCACTAAAGTCAAGATTAAGGGCTGGTTGTAGCACATGACTCAATGTAAGTAGGTTGCCGTAAATTACATTTCGGTTGCCTGTAATCATAGAGGACGGAAGGGGGTCGAAAAGGGACCCATTATGGAAGTGGTCTGCTTCGATATTCCCCCTACATTACATTCAAGCACAAATACTACATAAAATCGTATGCGAGAGGTACCCAAACGTTGCGACGTTGAACGATCGTACACATTTACGAGCATTTCTAAATGATTCTTATCAAGGCACATTTATCAGGTAGCCTCACTACGGAGGGAAATATTAATAAAAAATTTTGATATGATATGGATTTTGACAGTTAAACTTACAAATTTTCCCCTTAAATGAAAGTTTATGTGTATGTCAAACTCCTTATAAAAAAAAATGTCGCCCTAATATTTCCCCCTCCGTAGTGAGGCTACCTGATAAATGTGCTTGATTTTTATTTATTCATGTTACGAATACACTGGCTAAAAATTCTAATAAGAAAAGCAAAACAAATTCAATAAAATAAAACTGAAGAGACAGATAAAATAATGAAAAACATTGTTCAGGCATGTGCAAAAATACACACTCAGATACTTTAGTACGAAATGGCACTGAAGAAAATAAAAACAAACTGCTTTTTAACAGGAAGACACTGTGAGAGCAAAGCAAAACTCTATTCGTTTTTTGCACAAATTCACACACGTGACACGAACTGCGCTAAACAGTCCAACACTTCGTTGATTGTTGTAAATAAAATGTGGTTAATGTTGTTGTAATTTTATTGTACTCCATAATCAAAACAAAGGAAATAAAATAATAAAATTAAGGCCAATATTTTAACCGAGAAAGATAGAACCAAGATTATGCCATCCCGCACATAAATATAAAATGTTCTGCGCATGTTGGGCTAATAACATCAGGACAGTTCTGATTGGCTAATAACGGAGTAGGTAGAATCCGAACTTGAGCCTACTAAGGAAAAAACCTCACTTGAATACTAGTAATTATTTTTTTGAATTTTTCATTTTTTTTGAATTTAATATTTTTTTAAGAAGATTTAGTTAAATTATTTAGTAAGGCCTAGTTCTTCTATAACTACGTAAAAGTGTTGAAAAAATATTAAATGATTAATTTTAAAGAAAAATGGGAAAAAAATTACACTAGCAGAATGTAATGCGCTTTCTTAGTTGTAAACATTATGTTTCAAAACTCAGATAACTAATGCGAGAGTTTTTATTTCAATAATTTATCATCAGTTGGTCAAAATTAAGTGTCTACCACTATCTAAAGCTTCCATCTTATGTTAAGGAAAATTGTATTTAGTTGAAATTGTAGTATATAATAAATTTTTTAAAGATGCTCTCACTGCTAATCGAAGGTTGGCTGAGGTAACAACAAATACAAGGTGGTAAATAATAAAGAAAAATATCAAACAAGAGGGAAGCTTTAGGTAGTGGTAGACTTCGTTCTCACCAACTGACGACTGATGATTGATACAGTTTTTCTCGTACTCCCTTATGTGAGTTTGGTTGGTTAAAAAGATGATGTTGACAATTAAACACTACCCAAAGTAGATATGTAGATGCAAAAAAGGCTGATGACGGACTTTTTTGTAAATTTTCAATTTCAATTAACTTTTGACTTCTGGTTAATCTAAGCATATAAAAACATATGTAAATACATAAGTATATGTATTAAAAAAAATGTTTTTGTTAATTCTAAAATGGAATATTGTTCACACGAAAGCAGAGGCTTATAGTTTTAGGTTGGGTTATTGAATAGTGTACTTTTTATCAAATACTCTAAGAACGGGTTTTTAGGATAGAGATCAGAGATTTAGTGATCCTTAATCTTACTTTTTAGTTTTTAAGATAATAATTAACTAATTTAATTTGCTAATTTACGGTGGTTTAAACTTAAATGAAACAAACACATACACATGCATACATACATACTTATATGTCAAAATACAATTTAAAAAATACAAAAAGGAAAATTATTTTTTAGAAAACTTAAAAAGTGGACAAAACATATTTTTTATTCATTTAAAACATTCAAATAAACTATTTGTAAATTATATCAAATACCAGCAATTACTTCTTCTTCTCTAGATTACAGTGTTCTTTTGACAAATTATGACATTTACAAAAAAATTTTGCCATTTTTTGTTGTTTAGTATGGTAATAGTACAAGGTTTAAACTACCACTTAAAAACACCAACTTCAAATAATATTGGATTAAATCAAGTATAGGTTTAGCTAATTGAAAAAGAATTTTGAGCTTAAACTCGAACCTAAAAACCCCCTTTAAGAGTATTTGCAAAATCTACTTTTAATTTTTTTTTTTTATTACTACTTCTTTTTTACTTCGACCTGTTTTCCACAGCGCAAGCTTACTTGTGCACGACTTAATTTTTCTAGAAAAAAAAGTAGAGACTCATTTTAATTCTCCATTTTTTCCCCCACAAAAATCAAAACTTCCACCAGAAAACTTGCCCTGTGGAGTTTCAAGCTTTATGAGTTGAGTTTCAAGCTTCTTGAAGTACTGCATGTTTTGCTATTTCTAATTTAACTGTTGGCACGTTTAGATCTTTGTGAATGTTAAAGTTTTTAATATACCAGGGAGCCACTGTGATCATTCGCAAAATTTGATTTTGACGCCTTTGAATTTTCTGAACTTACTGAAATTTTCACACTTTTGTTAAAACCCATAGTAACAAAAGCCTATAATATCAATCCAAAATGTTCATGGAAAGACTTCATATGTACCAGCCAAACCCCGGAATCCTATTACCAATGTGATATTCAACAAAAAACAAAAATATAAATTTTAAACCTTAATATTCTTTTTTAGAACCGACTCACTTGGGGCCTTATAGTCCCTTTGTGTACGTTAGTTCAATGAACATGATACGATTATTACTGAACGAATAGCATTGAAAGACTTAATAAAAGTTATTTGTCTAGTTCCTGAAAATGTAAAAAAAAACAATAAATATGTACATATATCAAGTATTTAGCCCAGTACGCAGCTCTAAGGAATTTCAGGTTTCATTTCTTTGCCTTTATTTCTACAAAACTAAAATTCATCGTGTGGTCGTTTGTAGAAATAAAAATCATGTAGTCGTGTTTTTAAAATTTTATTGTATATTGTACACAATAACATTATATAAATACAGAAATGAAAAAAATAATATTTAAAAAGTGTAAAAAACATAAAATGTCATAAATTCCGTTACCAAACAATTGCCTAAACATTAATTTTTGTTTCAGTTGAAGGAAAAAAGTCTACACTTTTTGTTTTAACATCTCTGCAATACTCAAAAATTCCGTTTAGTTTTCTTTTTAGCTGCTACCAAACTGAAAGTCGCATGAAAATTTTCAAACCTGAATTTCAGGCTGTTTTTTTTACATTCAGTCGAGCTGCGTACCGGACTTTTGATGGAAATCAATTTTGAAAACGAAAAAGATTTCGATTCAAATCCAAATATTTTTAGATTGGTTCAAAAACGATTCTCAAAATAAAACAAAATTCATCAAAATTGAAATCAATCATTTTTCATCACTTACAAAAAAACAAGATGCTTTCAGAATTACTATATGAACATTTTCCTTTCCTTTCCTTTCATTTCCTTTTTTTTTTTAATTTAAAATTAACTAAAATTAACAGAAATTGATATACAAGAATTGTTGCCATATTTACTTAATTATCTATTGTGAATTATACCTGTCACAGTATTGCCATAAATGAAAAACAATTTCATTCCAGACATTCCCATTCGTACAACAAATTTCGGTTTTTGTTTGGAATACACATTCACAAAAGGGAATACATAATAAACAAAATAATTTTGTTTTCTAAAAAATTTCTAAATTTTGTTTTCTCAAAAAAATCATAATAAATATATAACTCTAAAGGTCTAATTTATCAACACATAAGTTATCTACTTATTCTAAATTGATTTTGTTATAAAAAAGTTTATAAATTCTTTCTTTACAATTCATACAGATATCATTGACGTGCTTGCTGTTTTTGTTTAATGGAGAAACTATAGGAGCTGGTACTTAAAGTTGGTAAACAAGAGAAAGTAATTATGTACTTGATGTTGGGTTAAAAAATCATTAACTGCTGGATATTTTCCTTTCAGGATAAAAATATTAATTTTTACACTTGCAAACTAAGTTTTGATGAAGTCAGAACAATATGAGGGTATGTTAGTATCAAATTTAAAGAGTGTTGTTCGATGAAATAATCCAGATGTCAAGGTTGGCATCTTGTAGATCAAAACAGAATGTTATTGAATTCCATATGAGGTGTTTAATAGACCAAAGCATGTCAGAACGTTAAGCGGAAATCACACTTTTTTTTTTTTTTGACAATTTTGGAACATATTGCAACATATTTTCTATCTAATTGTAAAGTTATTAAAACTTTCAATTAAGGAAGTAAAAGATGATGAACTAATATACTAAGGAGCCTACTGTGGCCTCAGTGTAATTACAAGCGTACGGCAATGCTACTGAGGGCTCCTCAAAAACAGGTGGACACACTAGTGGCTGTGCTTACGCAGTGCCCTGTCAGCACAGCTACGCTATGAGATTAAATCTTCCGTGCAATCACTTCTGTAGAAGTTGTCAGAACGAGGACGAGGAAGAGACGGTGCAGCACCTCCTCTGTCAGCTCCCAGAACTATCTACTGAAAGGGCAGTGCTGCTTGGCAGCCCGAGAATGCAAGACCTTGCAGATCTATCGGGTTACGATATTAAAGAATAAACTCATTTATCTGAGTTTCGGGATGGTTTCTTCACTGAATATGGATCTGCAGGAATGTTCCTGCTCATCCCTCTTTCGGGCGTCACACGGGACTAAAAGGACCCAAGTGAGTCGGTTTTTTCTACACAGAACCGGCGACCCGTGCAACCTAACTTAATATACCAAGGAAGTGAGAAGAAGAAAATTAGACACCCACGGGAATACCCTTTAATTTTTACAGTTTATGCTTTTTGTTATTGCGGATACTAATACTTAGAGCAATTTTCAATAATATAGGTTGGCACACAAAACGTGCTACAAAAACAAAACGTAATAAATTTTTCTGTATTCGGTTTTTTTTTAGCAAGTTATATTTGCATTTATTATTATATTATAGTGCAGCGGTACCATGCTTGCAGTCCTTCTTTTCTGTCTAAAGGGAATTTAGGCAGTAGTTCGGCGGCACTCTCTTCGAGGCTGGTAATGCCGTGGCTTGCATTAATTTAGTGAAATTAGAGTGAGTCTTCTCAAGAAATACTCCATAAAGGCGGAACTGCACCCAAAAAGACTCACTGTGCTGTGCACATTTGCATCAAGGTGCATTATGGGGCCATACTTATAATATACATACTTACAATATAAAAGTAACTGTCGATGCGGATCGATATTTAAAGACGGTGAAGGAGTTTTTATTAACTGCGCCGCAGAGGTAAGCGTTTCAGCAGCATTTGATTCCAGCAAGATGAAGCAAAGACATACATAGCCAGACCGGTTATGGTAAAGCTCAAACGACGAAAATTCACAAACAAATTATTAACTAGAAACACTACTTTCTGCTGGCCCCCAAGATCGCCTGACCCAATTGCACCATACTAAAGAATTTGAACTGAAGCAGTGCATTTAAACAATAATAGTTCAAAAGATAAAGCCATATACATACATACGTCAAAATTACACCACCTATGTCACCCATTTATTATTTTGTACTTCTCACTATGAACATAATATGTAATACACACTCTGTAATTTAAGCAGGGTACAGAATTTTTCATTTATGAACATTCAACATTCATGATATTTGTTATAAATGAGAAATCTAATTTTTTTATATTCACGCTCATAAACGAACAACAAAAAATGTTCTGCGTATGTTCATACATGATTGCGTGTATCTGTTTGTTTTTTTGTAACATACATTCATGAAGAGTGAACAACAAGAATTTTCCATATTATTCTCGTGTGATTGATGCTAAATTAGGTTCTTCTCATTAATGTTATTTTTCATAAATATACACGTTCATTTATAAACATGTATGTATATTTATGGAATTTTTATTTTTTTAAATTGTATAAAAAAATTTTGGAAAAATTTTTCTTTTTAAATACATATGTTTTAAAATATTTTTTATAAAATTTTTTAGAACTTTTTTTCGAAAATTTTTTGGATTTTTTTTTTTTAATTTTATAGAAATTTTATGTAAAAATTTCATAGAAAATATTTTTGTAAAAGTTTTATTAAAAATTTTGTGTAAAAATTTGATTGACAGTTTTATAGAAAATCTTTTTAAAAATTTTATTGAAAAATTTTATATAAAATATTTTAGAAATTTTTTGTAACTAGAAAATTTTTTTTTTTTAATACAGGGTGGGCCAAAAGAAACCAAGGGGTGTAAAAGTTTAATAACTTTTTTGTTTATTAACTTTTTTTTATTTTTTCTTTCAGATTATATAGACAACACTTGGAATTGTATTATTTAAACCAGAGATCAATTATTTTAACGCAAAGAGCATATCGCCGACATTATTGAAAATTTGATTATGAGTGATGAAGCTCATTTTCATTTGAATGGCTTTGTTAATAAGCAGAACTGTAGGTTCTGGGGTTCTGAAAATCCAATCCATCAGGTGTACAGTATGGTGTGGGATCACATCTGAAAATGTCATTGGGCCCTACTTCTTCGAGAATGAAGATGGAAGTGCTGTAACCGTAAATGGAGAGCGGTATCGGTTTATGATAGAAAATTTTTTACGTCCTGCTCTTGAAAACAGACCTGGTATGTGGTTTCAGCAGGACGGAGCCACTGCCCATACTGCCCGAGACACAATGGCACTTTTAAGACAAATTTTTGGAGAGCCCTTGGTTTCTTTTGGCCCACCCTGTATTTTTGTTTTAAATTTGTTTGTGAAATTTGTTTTTGAAAATTTTTTGGAATATTTTTTTTTAATTTTTTGTCAAATTTTTTTTGATAATTTGTTGTAATAAAATATTTAAACATTTTCTTAATTTTTTTTTAAATTCTTTTTGTAAAAATTAGGACCTTCCTGCAATTGCGTTAGAATGTTCAGACAAAAGAAAAAAATTCATATTGACCCGCCCCCCAATATGTCTTTTGACTGCTACTGGTTACCAGTGGCAACCTTGTGGGCCTATTGGCTGCCTCTGTGTATTGCTTTCGATGATCGCGGTCTAATATTTATTTAACAAAAAAAACCAAAGGAGAATCATTACAACTGAAAAAAATGAAAATAACCTGAAAAAATTAAAAAAAAATATACAGGTAGACGTGGTTTTTTGACCGGTGCTTCGAATTGAGTGGTCTGATGTTGCTGAATTTCATTAGCGAAATTTTTGAAACTATGCCTGGCAGATTGGTGTGCTTAACAACAATTTATTGAATCGTATATATCGTACCAGATTAACACACAGAACACTGTTGCGTTGCGTTTAGTGAGCTTCAAACTACGTATAGATTGCTAAAATGTACTTTGATTCATATAAACTAAACTTAGTGAATGGAATTTCGGTTGCAAAGCGATTTGTTAAAAAAGTTTATTTTAGGGTCATCCAGAAGTTTAAATGCAAAGACAATGGGGGAAATATAATATATTACATACATACATACATACATACATACATACATACATACTTACATACATATTTATTCCACGTTGATATATTTATAAGGCATTCTATTAACGAACATCATCATGACAATTTTGAAAAAGTAGCTGAATTTCGATGATGTAGTGCTGAATGCCTGGGATGTTGTACACTTGACTTAAAATAACTTCGTAAAAGGAATTTCAATGGTGTTAAATCGCATATTTTGGGATACAGTACTTACTGCCGAAGTCATAGATTTTACGACCATGATATGTCTGATGCAGTGATTGATAGTTTCACCAAAATTTGGTTTTGTGCATGTAGGAACTTTGAACCATAAATTCAGTCATTTTAATGATTAATATGAAAGTTCTTTGGTCATTTTAACAAACCCTAATATTTCCAATACACATTTTACTAGGTTAACGAAAAATCTCACTTATTCGTAAAATTGCATTTAATTTTCAGCTTTAACATATTCAAAATCTTTTCGGCAAGTATATTAACAATTTTTAGAACTAGCATTAACGCAATTATTTTAGCAGTATGCAGTAACGCGATATACTATTATAGGTACATAACAAATAAACTTTATTATGTATAATTCTTTAAGTTATTTATATGAACATCATTAACTTATTATGTATCGTTCCCACTGCATTTGGATTGATACATAATAAATTAATGATGTACATATAAGTAACTTAAATAATTATATTAGTGTACATGGCCATTTTGAAACGATTGTTTGAGTAGGACAGAATTCTGTCAGATTTTTTGTAATTGAATCCTAGAATTGTGTAGAATAGTGAATCCTTTCCAAAGCAAAAAGTTATTTAAAATAATTATATGTGTTAAATAAAATAATTATGTACACTTATGCTCATATAATTAAGTCACTCATATGGTTGTACCAAAGATTGTTTATAATGAACACATTTCACGATTTCAAAAAATAAAACACAATATTAAATAAATTTTAATTAACTTCAAAACTAGACACCTATTTTCTTTTAGATTAAACTTTATAAAAAATATTGTATATTTTTCTTTTTGATTTGCCTATTTTGTGCTTATATAATTAAGTCATCTAAAAAAAAGATAGTTATCAAATGAATATACTTACATAGAATCTTTTATTAGTTTTACCTTATATTAGAATATTATTAAGTTGAAAAGCCCATATTCCCTATCACTTAAGCACATCGTTGTGACATACATAGTTTGGACTAATTCAGCACATTGGCCTGTACTTTGTTGCTCCCATTCCACCTGCATCATTTTCATTAAAATGGGTTTGTTTTGTAGCTCTTATCTTTCTTAAAGAATTTTTTTATTATTCTCCTACTTGCCTAAAGATACCCTGCTCTGCAGGAATCCTAATAAAAATAATTTAAACTTTCCTGTTGTTTTAAAATAAAATCTAAGGCTTATAGTAATTTGTTTTGACTTCCTCTCTTTAATTTAAGGAACACTTCTTGCCCAGCCAAAATTGCAATCACCTTAAGTGCCAGTCCCACGATGTCGCTCGATGTCGATCGTTTGCACAAATACATTTAAAACACCAAAAAAATTTTTGAATTTGTTTTAAAGGTATTTGTGCAAACGATCGACATCGTGGGACAGGCAGTAACTTTAAGTATAAGGTTTAGTATAGATGGTGGTTACCCTCTTTATAAAAAAAATACATAAACCATATCTGCAGTACTATTAAGGTTATCAAATCAGGTGTGGATTACTTTCAAAACCAAATCGAACAAAATATTGTCATGACGCTGACGGCGTGGCTGGCACTGCTAAAACTACCGCTCTGTTCTCGTAACACCACAGATTTTTGAGTGGGTTCATTTTTACATTTTGCCATGTGCTTTACATCTTTATCTAATTGACATCGCCCTATAACCATAGGCATATATTGGTCTCAGCAAGGTAGAGCTGCAAAACTATCGATAGTCGGCCCATTCTATCGTTTGCTTAAAAACTATCGATACTATCGAATTAATTGATACTTACTTACATATATGTATGTATGTGTATAAGTATGGATGGTAATTAAAATCAACAAAAAACATAAAACCGAGAAATCAAAAACTTAAAAGGCGTCAATAATTTAGAAATGGACCCATATGGACATAAGAAAATGTTTCCTGATACCTATCTATTACTGGCCTGTCTGGCTGTCGATTTTAAAACTATCAAGAGAGGAGTTACATCCATTACGAGGACAGTTTGATATTTCCATGACCTTTTGTTACATATTAGCTAATACTACCTTTCTAACGCTACCGTGTTCTGCTCAAGTTGCGTCTATTACTAGGGCAGATTTGATAATCACGTGACTTTTTGTCGTTAATTGTTATCCAATACCAGACAAGAATACTTAGGAAAGAACTCTAATACTAGATCACAGTGGCATTTTGGGCAAGCTGCGTGTATTACGACAACGGCAACACTCCTTCTCTTAACTGTTATTAAATACGGGACTACTGTCGAGTTTTTGTTATACTGCGTCTATTATGAGAGCAATTTGCTCTCGTAGTTGAATGAATATTTCATTAATTGGAATATTACATACCCTCTCTCTCCTTCAACGAAACATTTATTGAAGTCAAAAGTATGCTATATTTGAACCTTCTCACAAAATTTCATTAAAATTCATCCTGTAGTTTTCACGTGATTCGAACATAGACAGACAAAAATTGATGTTTTCTATTCCTTTTCAATTACCATCTGCGCCAGCAACAAAATTTTCAAAAAATATTTTATGTACAGAAATTGTCCTGTTACAGTTTTATTAAATGTATAGATAGAGTTGCATAACTATTAGTATCTGGTCTAGCTAGCTTGTATGTATTAAACAGTCAATACGAAATAGCTGAATCTAAAAAAGATTTTCGGCTATAAGAAGAATTTAATCATGCTTAATTCAACAATGAGTTGGGATCGATTTTCAAACATGGTTAAATGACACTGAAAACAAGTCAGAATAATATATGCTCGTTGTTGAAGGGATATTCTTTTGTAAATACGATTAATTTATTTATATTATTTTATTTATATGTTTAGACAATATTTACGAAATATTTGTCCAAAAAATGTTCTTTATTTTATTTAAAACCTTTTCAGCGACGGTATTATGCAAAAAATGTACTTTTTTTGGTTTTCTTACAAGTATAATACCGTCCCCAAATATGACGCACAAATAACGCTTCTTAGTTGTAAACATAGATGGGAAAGGAGTGCACCTAATTTTTATTAATATCAGCATTGCACTACCACTAAATCGTATTGCAAAAAAAAAATTATTGCACTATTTTGTTGCAGCAGATTTAGTGCAAAAATTCATTAATCACTCAATTAGTGAAAAATTACTACTTGCAATCAATTCACAATTCAAAAACTAGTGGCCATGAAAATTTTAAAATAAATTCGTTTTTGTACCCTGCACCACAGGAGTAAAGAAATATATAAAATTATCATCCCGTGCGTAAATTCAACAATAAGTATATATATGTATGTACATATGTATATTCTGGATCCTTATACATAGAGAAGTGTTCGGGTTGAAAAAACTTTGACAAGGCATCAGAAAAGATATAGAAAATTTAAGTCCACCGATCTGCCAGGCATAGTTTCGAAAATTTCACTAATGGAATTCAGCAATATCAGACCCTTTCATTCTATATTTTTTATCGTTTTTTTTTTTTTAATTTTTTTCGATTGTAATTATTCTCTTTTGCTTTTTTTTCTTAAATAAATATTAGACCATGACCAGTAGATCGCGTGGAGTGTGTGTTTTTCTGCTTTGATTTGTATTAAGGCCTTTATAGAAAGCAATACACATAGAGGTAGCCAATAGACCCACTGGGTTCCCATCAGGAGCAGTTTAAAGACACATTTGGGGGGGGGGTTAAAAACATGAAATTTTTTTAAAGAGTTTTTTTATTTTGTCGGAACATTCTAACGCAATTTAGATTGCAGAAAGGTCCTAATTTTTACAAAAAAAAAACCTTTTTTTTAAATTTAAAAAAATTTACAAACAATTTTTTACCAAAATTTTTACAAAAAAAAAACTTTTTTTTAAAAAATTAAAAAAAAATTTACAAACAATTTTTTACCAAAATTTTTTTCAAACAATTTTAAGCAAATATTTTTAAAAGAAAATTTTACAAAAAATTTGCAAAAAAAATTATAAAAAATTTTCAAACAAATTTTTACAAAATTTTTCAAAACATTTCTACTGAAAAAGTTTCTGAATACTCTCCAAACATTTTTTCAAAAAAAAGTTTAAAAAAATATTTACAAAAACTAAAAAAAGTTTAAATATTTTCTATAAAAATTTTCACGCAAAATTTGGAATAAAATTTTTACAAAATTATCATAAAAAATATTGTTATAAAATTTTTACTTAGTTAGGCATATCAGGTTACGATATATGTATGTACATATACCGTATACGAAATATTGCTGATTAGTTGAAAAAAGCGCAGTTCTTTTTTTTATCTAAAAATTTAATCAATGTTGTACCTACATATGTCTGTAAAAATAAAATCACCGTCGTGAAGGGTATAGAAGCTTCGGCAAGTCCGAATATAGCAAGCTTACTTGTTTTATTTATTATGTATTAAAATTTTTTCTTGTTTTACAAGAAAACAATATAGGAACAATATTGAAACAATATTGAAACAAGATATACATACATATAATGTTAAAACATTAATTATTAATAGGTACTAAATAAAGTCAGTTCGAACAATACTGCGAAAGTTGGTTTCTAGATTTCATGCAATTGACAAAGTAAATAAAAAGATCGTTTAAATTATTAGTCCTTTGACCTTTGATATTAGATCCTTCAACAGTACAACAAAATGATAGCATACGAATAGAATTAAATACTTTTCTATTGTATTATAAGACTGAATTGGATTGTCTTAACAAATATTCAGTAATTAGCCAAATGTTTTTAAAATTCAACAGACCTTTGAAACGTTTGCTTTCCTTTGGATGGAATGGTAGACGCTCATAGAATAAACAAACTATGTGATAGCAGTTTTGAAATGATTGTTTTGCTTAAAGCGAAATTTCTACGTTGCAATCAACTTAGTGAAGAAAGAAGTTGCAATATATTGCAGATTGCTATCACTAATGTTTATTGAGGCTGCAAATTTTGAAATCATCAATAGAAATCAAAAAATAATGCAATAGTTTTGCAATATCACTCAGTGAGAGTGAAGATTACAAAATTAAATGCACTAACCCCAACTATGCTAGTAGCAACCAAATTTCAAGGAAATTATAAATATTTGTGTGATTGAATAATTTCTCAAGTTTTCTTGTACATACACATACATACATATGTATGTACTTATATACATATGTATAACAAAATATGACGCATAAAAAGCGTTGCTTAGTTGTAAACAGTTGTGTATGATCACATGTATCTAATGACACCATCAAATAGCATCGTCTTCCAGACCTTTAAAACTGGGAATACTGCGATTCAAAAGTGAAATTTTTCGATTTTATATGACGTATACCTACATTGTGTTTTGAAAACCAAGTCGAAATACATACATACATATGTACGTAACAGTGATTTTTTTTAAAGAAAAGTAACACTCGGGCAACTAATGTCTAAATTAATCGTGTTACTTGCTTTGGAAGAGGATATGAGTTGATCACATTCGGAAACACTTCAATTACACGTTATGTTTATTTTTAGAACAGTGTTGCAGGACCTCTGATGTTAAGTTTGAAGCTAGTATAGAATTTTATTATTTACTGGCTGTGCCCGCCCGTCTTGCGGTTTGCTTCGTAAGTAATCCACACCACTCTTATTTTAACAGTTCAAGCACTTAAGTTTTAGTTTATATATTTTCTTTATATTGAGGTACCCATCCCTGGATACAATTCAAAAATTTAGGCATATAAAGTTCTAAAATGTTGGTAGAGTTCTGTAAACAGAGTTTAAAATATTCCGCTTTCAAAAGTAAAAAGTGTTTTCAAGTTTGCAGTATATTTCAATCGGTAAAATTTGCGGACTTTCACTACTTTTTCTCTAAATTTTTCTTGGAAATGAGATATTTTTGCGAAAAAAGTATCCTATATTGAAATCATGATACTAAGGTAGCTCCTCACAAAATTTTATTAAAAATAATCCGGTAGTTTTGAAAATTGAAATTATTATTAGTCATTTTTATTCTCTCTAGGAAAGAATTAATTAAATTACAAATTAGGTGATAATATAACAGAAAAATTGGAAAAATTTAACTTTTAGACACCAGCAGAGCGGAATGCACATTTTCTAGACAGCTACGTCCGTCATCAGCACTCTTCGTAATAGACCGATTTTTAACCAGCCATTGGCTGGAAGGAACAATGACAATACCTGTATTTCGCAGTTCGTCTTCAGAACCGCTACAAAAACCTTCGTTGAACTAACCGAAAGAAGTAAGAGAGGAAAAACTGAAATCTTGAGAAATCAGTTTGATTTATTGATACATGCTGCCCAAACACAATTACCAACTTGTGGTAAAAAAGATGCCTCAAGTCTGCTTAAAGAAGCTACAAAACCTAAAAACATAAAAAGCTGTACAAGAGGAAAAAGTAGAACAGCTAATACCTCTAAAGAAACAGACGAAGACGAACCGTGGCACTAGTCATTATCTAAGTGCAAAGGAGAAGTTGTTTTAAATAAATTAATTGTTATAATTTTAAACAAAATTGATCGTTACAATTATAAAATAGTTATTATGATAAATTATTTATTTTTGTTGAATAATATAAAGTAATAAATTACAAAAATATCTTTTTCTTAATATTTTCGGGAAGCGGGAATTGGTTAGGCATTGGAAAGCTTAAAAATGAATATTTTTAGGAAATTATCAAAAAAATTAAAAAAAAAAATTTTCACATGGACTTTTTTGGTGGTGGGATTAGAGGGATACCTGCCAATAAAAACTTAAAAAGTTATTTATGGTATTAAGGCGGATGTAATCCATTTCTTTTAATAATTACATTTTTTTTGCCATTAACATTTTATGTCACCGCCCACAAAAGGGGCGGTGCGAAAAATGGCATTTTAGAATCCCCAGGGTACAAATTTAGGTTTTTGAACATTCGCTGACCATAACCAATACCTACATACCTATAAGCCAAAAAGTAAAGTAATGTCCGGCTAGATTGCCAATGTGCGTCGATTTAGTGCTATATGGTAACACGGGCGAAGGCACATAGCTGGTTTAAGAGTGAAACCTAGTTTTCTTTTTTAATACCTAATTAAAGTTAAGGTTTGATGTTGACTTGGTCATACTTGTTGTACCTATGAGCAGATTCATTTCATTCAAATTTTCAAATTTTTTTGAATCAGTTTATATTTATAACGGTTTTTAAATATATATGTACATACATATGTATGTATACTTATGTACATACATATGTAGGTGGATTAAATATTTGTACTGCTTGGTTTATTCTGTCAATCCTTTTTTTGAAACCAAATCTTAAAAAAATAAACATACTGAACGCTTGGTAAATTCCTTGCCTAGGTATTCGTTCTCCTACAATGTTCCTCTCATAACATAAAATTTCTGTTTTTCCTTAAACTTTCACGAATATTCATTTTCAATATTAAAGGCTTGGAAAAAACTACAAAACTCTACTGAGTATTAATATTAAAGTAAATTTATATTTCGAAACCTTAACTCGAACAGAAAACAAAAATATAAAAAACAAAAACAACGACAGCTAAACGAGCACAAAATAATACAAATGGCAAAAGTATACTTCATACACTTCCAACTGGTATATACACACACACATGCAATCAGATACTTATTCATACAACATACATACAAACATTATAGAAATTAAAAGAAAGAATGAAATAAACACAAAATTACTACCAGTCTACGTCGTCGAAAGAAACTACGAAATACAAACAAGCACAGCACAGCACTTAGGCAACGAACCAACCATCCATCCGTCCATACACTCTGTTTCAGCAATAGATGAGGGAGGGCAACGGTACGGTTCGAGCACACAAGTTAAAGCACATAACAACAAAACACAAAAAAAACGACTCTACTATACACTTCTCTATAGATATCAACGTGAACACTCTTCTATACGAATGTACATTTATAAATTCAAATATAATTTCAGACAGACATTCGTATATACAGACATACAAACATACATATGTACGTTTATAAATACATGCATATCTACACAGCGTATGTAAGTTTGTAGGTAGAAAATGGAAACGAACGAACTGTGCTAAACTGAAGTGAACTGAATATAACAGAGAATTTACAATACCCACAATAACAACAAAAACTATTATTAAACCTAAGCAAACAAATAGTTGATCAAGACCGATATTGAAAACCACTCTACACCTTTTATATATATATGTACATACACTTGCAATATTTTGTTCGATTTGGCTTTGAAACCAATCTACACCAAGGACCCTTACGTTTTTATTTTTTTAACAGAAGTAACACTCAGGCAATTAATGCCTATATTAATTGTGTTACTTCCTTTAGAAAGGGATAGTAGTAGATAAGACAGATGGTTAGTGTGATAGTAAAGCTTCGCTTATGGCAACATTACAATTGCACGTTGTGATTATTTTCGCTGGCGATTTAGTGCTATATGGTAACACCGGCGAAGGTGTAAAGATAACCATCCTCACATCCACGTGCTGTTGTACAAAAAAATGTAATAAAATAAAGTATGTACACGCAAACATAATCACAACACTTATTAACATGTAAGTCTTGACTCCGGAACCTATTTTTCATATCAGTTTCCTGTCATCAAAACTGTTCATTTTTTTGGTCTGCAGAAGTCGCTGCCTAACTATTGGAATTTGACCGTAACTTATTCCACACGTTTTTAAATTTCAACTCATCTTTTCTTTCTTTTCATTAGTACATCTTTCTCATTGCATCACCAGATAAGTCACACACACCGCCCTAAAGGCAAAATACTAATTAAGTATAAAATATTTATTCCAAAATAGGTCTCATGTAGGAAAATAAGAACTGATGTTGATGTTACAGATCGAAATTTTTTAATACAGTTTTGACATTTTTTTACTAAAACATAAACATCAAAACATATATGTAGACCTGTTCTGTGAAAATCACGTGATGATGACGAACCGTTTCGAAATCACAGATGTTATTTACCCTGTTTTGTAAATCACATATTTTTGAAACTTATTTTAAAATTTAAAACCACAAGTAAACACTGGTTTTTATTGCTTTTTGATTAAATTTTACTTAATTCTTAAAATAAAAGCAGCATTAGAAGCCTTGAGTAAGATTTGGCAAGGGAAGTTATACATTCTAATCACTTAATCTGCTGACAGGATTCGCAAAAAAGCAAGTGATTTGAGATCACAGTGATTAAAAATCACGTGACTTTAAAAACTTCTGTGTGTAGAAAGAACACCTTTTATGTGATTTAAAATCACTTTGATAAAAAGTAATTTTTAGAACAGTCTTGATATACCTATACCTATACATTTTAATTTTCAATTTTATATTCCGATTTTAACTGCTAAATTAAAGAAATTTTTAGAAGTACACTTACATACATACTTTTTTTTTATTTCAGTTAACTCAAAATGACAATGCCCAGCACCACACTGTGGTGTAGGGTAACAAAAGTAATCAACAACCAGATTGTATAAAAACTCTAAAAACAACATAAGCCAC
Source organism: Phasia obesa (assembly GCA_949628195.1). Taxonomy (NCBI): domain Eukaryota; kingdom Metazoa; phylum Arthropoda; class Insecta; order Diptera; family Tachinidae; genus Phasia; species Phasia obesa. The sequence continues at coordinate 215,741,500 of OX451215.1, forward strand.
AAAAAATGTAATAAAGGCAGCTCTACTTTGAGTATAGCTACACCAAAAGCAACGACAACAGGCGAGGGAAAAATATATCGCAATACTAAAATGCGACCATGATTGCCAAGTTTTACTTGAAAACTTACTAGAATGAGATTCTAATAAAGTAAAGCATTTGCCATGGACTTTTGAGTAAATACGTTTTCTTTAGGTAATAATACCTACATATTTAATCGTCATTAAAAAATTTAACAGACAATTTTGAGGAAACCCTGCAAACAACAGCATTAAATGTATGAACAAATAAACGACTAAAGGAACGAACTAAAAACCATCTTGCCATCCATTCAATTATACATATTTACGTTACGTCACATACATATACTTACATACATATTTACGTATACACATTTTACGTACGTAAACCGACCCCAGTTAGATAGAACGTCGGTCGCATCAACCAAGTAAGCCAACCAGGCAGCCATGCCAGCCAAGCAAACAACTTACAGAGCAATGTACAAACGAGCATTAATGTTGATTTTTTTTTTTTGTTCTTATTTTTGTAATCAGAATAAAATGAAACTCACTAAGTAAGCACAGTGGGTAGAAAGCAGTTAGAAATACAGTTTTGTATAGTAACTAATTTAATTGTTAGTATTGATTTTATCCCAATTATTTTAATGAATTAATGAGAAAAAGAATTAAAAAATTCAGAAAGACTTAAGTGCATTTCATACCTATGTGATTTTGATATTATTAGAAGAAAAGAAAATCAGATAGTAGCGAAATATCATGCTTTTTCTTGATTTTGACATCTTTCTGCATAATTTTTTGATTCTGTAGCGGCCTAGACACGATCAAAATGCTGGATGTAAAAGTCGTTTATGCTGGATGACTCGTCAAGATAAATTTTAAATTTGATTTTGTGCTGTCAACATCGTGTTGTAAGTATCGCAACTTCCGACTAAATTTCATGCGCAGCACATTTTTCCTTTTTATTCTTGTTGTTTTCACGATAAAATTACACATTGCTCATCATTTAAATTGCGGTCACTTAAATTAATTGCACGAGATCTTTCTTTTTCTTCTGATAGTTTTGGCAACCGCACAACGTGCAATCCAACAACAACAAACACATTACACACATCAAAATGTAACATCCAGCACGCCAGAAATCAAAAATATAATTTTACAAATACCACTCATTGCTGGATGATGATTTTTTTACCATGTCTAGGCCGCTTATCATGCATTCACTTATTTTTCATTTTGTAATTTGCAAGTTTTTTTGTGTAATTCCTACTTTTAATAAATTCTTAACCATGTACATAAGATATTCAAATTAAAAAACTGAAATTAATAGATTCAGTTGTTAAAAATCAAGTGATTTTACCATCACCGTTTTCCTTATCATTCACTACTGTTTCCTTTCTAGCATGTCGTAGAAGATTTATATCTTATCAACAGTTACATATCGGCCAAGAAATTTATTAGTATCGCGATGTAAAAACTTTAATCAAGCTACTGATCAGTAACACGCCAAAGTTTAGAAGGGTTGTGTCGGTAATGGCACATCCACTCGGTAACCCGGAGGTTCCTTTGTGATTCCCTTTAGCTAAACAAAAAGAAAAAAATATATATCTATCACTTAGCCTTAATGAAGTCGAGGAAATCTTCCTTGTATCCGAAACTAATTAAAAGCTTTAATTGGTGCAAACAAATTTTCTTTGTGTGTAACCAAAAAATAGTCAAACAATGTGAATTTTTCGCAAAAAGTGAAACACTAAAATTTCGAGTTAATACAATATAGGTACATATATGTAAGTATGTATGTACATAGTGTATTACCACTTATGTATGTTGTTACAGAAATATTCATTTTGTACATTCCATATTCATTTTGTATTCACGATGTTGAAGGATTTGTTTTAGATTTTTAAGATTCCGCCGATTTTCTAATAGCAAATAAATAAATAAAATACAAATACATATGTATGTAAGAGTGAAAAAACCGATTATAAATTTAAAATAATACGTTAAAAGTTAAAACAAATATCGATTTTATTATTAAAGAATAAAATTGTTCTCCTTACTATTTGGAGATAATTCCGTATTAGACCTTAAAATATAATAATTTATTTTTTGTTCTTATACACGATACTGTGCATTAAAATAAAATATCGTAACTTAACTAAACGTAAATGTCAAGACAGACCAGAGCAAAAAGAAGAAGCATAAAAAATAATAGTAAGAAGAAGAAAAATAAATAAATGTAAGCGAATGAGTACAACACTGTAATGTTTCCCCCCATTTTTATTATTGTGCTCGAATGTTTTAAGAAGGAAATACCATTCTACACAGAACAGAACGTAGTAGGTATATTTTATGAAGCCGACCGAACATCCATGCAACCCAAACGCAAGCAAACGGCAACATGCCAGAAGAAGTGGGGGAACATTCATACACTCATTTATTTTTCTATACTAAAATTTTATTTTATAAACCAGCAGCAGTATTCAACAACAACTACAACGGCAACGATGATGGCTGACGGGTAGAAATCGAGAAAACAACACATTATGGCATTACCCAAGCAATTCTCCACTGCGAACTAACAACTGCCTGTCATACAGTCTGACTAGTTGGTTGACTGTCTGCCCGTCTGTTTGTTGTCTTGTTTGTGTTTTCCACTTTATACTTATAGTCGCACTGTATTTTTCAACACAAAACAAAATACAAGTATAATTTTTTTCTTTTATGTTGAATTTTATATTGATGCGCAGTTTACTTCGTCCCCATTTAAGTTTGTTGTTTTTTCTTTTTGCGTTTTTGCTTCTGACGACGACAATGATGTTTCATAGAACAGGCAGTCGATTTTTATTATTTGTTCGTAGAGCTTTTTGCTACAAAAGCATATTTAAAAGCATTGCGGCAAAAAAGGAACTTTTTGGATCGATATGAAAAAGGTCGACTTGCAAACATAGATGACAGGTTGGTCGTATAATTGTACTGTTAGTTGACCAACTACTCATGTATATACAAATATACATAAGTTATATGTACATACCAGGTACAATACATACCTATGTACATAATACGTGAGTATGTGAGTATGTGTGGCCATTAATGATATGGATGTACTATGTAAGATTGAACGCGTTTGAAGTACTAGCGTATTAGCCTTCCTGGACTCTTGCGATCAAAGTTAAGCTTTTAAGTTTAAAGCAACATACATATGTGTGTATGTATCTATGTATGTATGTACCCAGTGATATAGCTCGGAACATCGCCACTACTCGCCCGTTCACACTTGGGTCTATACCCAACCATATCTACATATGTACATCTTTCTACAGACACTATATCTTATGTTAACTTGTTACAATTGTTAGCCACTATTCGCTAGTATTTTCTCTAACCCTAAGTAATGCAGAAAATTACATTTTTCTACAATAACAATTTTTACTTCGTTACTAAGAACAACATTCTGTTGAATGTTGTAACCTTATTGGTGGGGTGGGTAAAGGTTATAAAAAGATGGGTCAATTGCTTCCTTCGTAGGACATTCCCATGTTAAATTCACCATGTAAATACATGAGAAGTAGATTGCATTGGTTCCTCAAGATCTGGCGAATATACACGTGAGGAAGTAGCTGCCTAAACCACTGGGTAGTAACAGGAGAGTAAAAGGTTAGTGACAGCACGATACCCAATGAATGTGAGTTAGTCGTTAATTACTAGTCGGAAACCAAAAATCATTGAGGAACAAAGGTGTCGAAAGGGGACCCATAAAGTTAAAGGTCTGCTTCAGTAAAACTGTCAAAATACCAGCGTTGCTTCCAATTATCTCATTAAAGCAGCAAAAAATTAGTAGCAAACAGGACTGGCTTAGGTATTATGTTGATACATATAATATTAAATTAACTGACATTTTCACAATGTCAAAATATTTCTTTCTTTCGTAAAATTAAAATTAAAATTTGTTTTTTGTTTTTTAACAAAAAAAATGGAAAACTTTTCAGTGTTTCGGGAAACTTTAAAAAACATAAAAAATTTCACATTTGGCGATGATGTGTACTACAGACACTTTGGGGTTTGCTTGGGTACACTCAAGGCGAATTTATATAAGGTGGCATCGCCGCGGCAACAAATACACCAAAAAAGACCCACATGAATGGTAAAATGTAAGGCAGACGCCAAAAGTATAGATTACATAGATGACCAACTCTCCAAATGTCAAAAACGTCTTCACACTTATGGGTACGGTGTGAATTCAACACACACAGGGGAATAACATTTTTACTCATATTTATACTCTATTACGCGATATTTCGTTGCACTTTTCAAATATGTAAATATTTCAAAACTTTTTAACTCAAAATTTATTCACAATTTATTTTTTTTCCAAGTTTTTAACAAAAAATTAATTTAATTTTGTTGACATTTGTTAGGTGAAATTTATTTCTTCACAGTAATGTATGTTTTTGTCTTTTAGGGGATGAAAATTTTCAATACAGAATAATAAATAATTTAAATTAGTATTCAATCCAACATTGTTTGCACATAAATATATTAGTAAAAAATACAAAATTCTTATTCTTAATTAAAACAAAAAAAAAATTTAATTTTAACATCTAAAATCATGTCCCAGAACATTTTTTTAGCCTTCTAAAAAGCCTTCTAAGAGGCACTAGCAGATAATTTTGGAAAGGCCTTCTGGCACGCTTACCGGCAGAAGCGAGAATGGAAGGCCTGCTCCGCAATGACAACCTGCGTAAAAAAGATATGAGAATGGAATGCTAACGGAAGGCCTTGTGCATCTAAAAGAAGGAGGCCTTTATACACCTTCTCTTTACGACCGGGTAGTTGTGTTGATATCTCGGATGATACCCATACTTTTTTAAACAATGCAAGGCATGATGGGCCTGGTTGATTCGCTTCGTTTACACCACTGTTCGTTGTGATTGTGCAGCCTAGGTAACAGAAAGATTGTACGTACATCTTCTAAAGTGTTATTATGAAGAGTCAGAGAGGAGGTATTGGAGGTGTTTATTCTCATTAGTTTGGTTTTTCGCAACCTATGCGCTAGGAGACATAAATCATCAGAATAGTCAAGGTCGTTTAGTTTTGAGAAGGGTGTCCTCTGAATGCCTGGTGATTCGATGTTTCTTATTGCCATGACATCATCTAGGACAAGTAGAAAACGAAGTGGTGACAGGACACAACCCTGGCGTACTCCAACATCAATAGTAAATGTATTTTGTATTTTTTTTTAATCTTGAATTTTTTTTTAAATTACAATTTTATTTCATTTTTTTTCAAATTTTAAATAAATAAAATAATTTTTTCTGCTGCCATGCACAGAAGAAAAGTAAAGAAAAAATATTTAACTTCGCCGTGCTGCCATCTAGTAAAATGGATTCGCTTGGGTGCGCTTATTTAAATCCACTGGATCAATCATCGCTCGATTATTCGTAGAGTTTTAAGTCGATTAATTGTTGGAGTAAGAAAAATTGTCGATTAAAAAATAACTCGAACAAATTATATCGGTTAATCGACAAATCGACTAAAATTACTTTTCTATTAAGATCTCGAATTCATAAAGAGAATAAACATAAAGAGAAAAAATACATATAACCCATGAATTTTATTATAAATAGAATATGACGTTTTCCATAATTAAATATCTGTTAAAGCATGTTTCAGAATTACCCTTACTACGAGGATATGCTCCAAAATTTTTCTGCATAATGGGGAAGAAATGAAAATAATTTTTCAAGCAAAATAAATAAATCAATAAAATATTTTTAAAAATCATGTATAAAAACCCGGTTAAATGGATACTCTAGAGGTATCTAAAAGGTTATTTAAAATTAGTATCTAAATTGATTTAAAATGATTTAAAAAAGATTTAAAATTACCCTTAAATTAAAGATGTGTCATCGATCTTCACATCTTTAATCACCATCAGAAATTTCCAAAAACATTGCTTAAACAGACACCATCTTTTTACAGTTTTAATGTAATTGTTGAAGATAAATATAAAATTATAAGATACGGATTTTGATGACACTCCATTTCAAGGAAGTTAATGGTTTCTTTTTTGTTATTTTAAAATGGCAAAATTTTGTAAAGACAATCTTTCAAAAATTATCCAAAAATTTTAAGTTTAAACATCTTTATAGCGGATGCCCTATAAAGATGTTTAAACTGTAACTTGTATTTCTTACGACAACCTTTATGGTATTACATTCCGCTAATTAAAGCAAAGTCATACAATTATTAAACATTTTTGTTACTCCCTTTGGAAAAGGATAGGAGTGGAGAAGTGTGGTAAGTGTGATAGTAAAGCTTCACTTATGGCGACACCGCAATTGCTTCTTCTTCTGGATTGTTGCTCATACAGAGCAACAATGTTTGTGCCAATGGTAAAAAGCTGCCGTACACTTGGATCTATTTGCAGCTTTTTGTCATGTCCAGAAACGACGTTAGGTTGTAAACAATGTTTTTATTATTTTATTTTAGTTTTTAATTTAGTTTTTCCTCTTGCAGATTTTTTTTCGTCACATGCATGTAGTTTTCATTTATTCCTTGTTGTGAATCCTTTTTTCTTTCGTCAAATGTATGTAGATTTTTTTATTATTTATTTGTTAATTTTTCGGGTTCCGTACCCAAACAATTTCTGTCAGTCTGTCAGCGCCTTGAAATTTTCACACATGATGTATAACTGTTGCCGCTATAGCAACAAGTACTAAAACTTATAGGGTATTCCGATAGAGAGGTGTTATTCACGAATATGTGTTTATTTCTTGAGATAGACTCTTGAGGTAGACTCTTGAAAATTTCACAGAAGGTGTATAACTGTGGCCGCTATAGCAAGAAATTCTAAAACTTATAGGGTATTTCGAAAGTGACGTGTTATTTACGATTATGTCTTTATTTCTTGACTTAAAATTTGCAGACAGTAATTCGTTCGCTTTATAAACAAGCATACAAAATTTAACCTAAATATTAAAGGGTGTTCCGATAGTGACGTGATTTGCATGTATATGCCTAAGTTTTAAGCGATATTAGGTAAAAGCTTGAAATTTTTGCAGGAGGTGTATTACTATGGCCACTATAACAAATAGTAAAAATTAAAAAGTGTTCCGACAGTGACGTGATTTGCAGGTATAACGCCTTTTTCTTGAGTCTTAAAATTTTGTACACCTTTTCTTGTAACGCCTTTTTCTTGACTCTTAAAATTTTGTACAGAAGATGTGTTGCCACGACCGATGTGACAATTACTAAAAAATTAAAGGGTGTTCTGACAGTGACATGTTTTTCACGTCTAATGACTTATTGTTTTAATCGTAATATGTAGGCTCTTCATATATTTATAGAAAGGGAATTAAAATAGTAGATATAATAAATAATAAAATTAAAGGACGTTCCGACAGAGAGATGATTTGTACGTAAATAGCCTTACTTTTTGAACCGTAATAGGTAGACTCTTTAAATGTTTACAGTAGATGTTGTTCTTCCGCCGCTGTGACATGTTTTTCACGTATATTACCTTATTTTTGAAATCGAAACAGGTAGGCGTCTGATATTTTTATAGAAAGTGTATTACCATGGCCGCTATAACTACAATTACTAAAATTTAAAGGTTGTTACAATAATGATGCATCTTTTGCGAATATGACTTTAATTTAAAAATTAAAGGGTGTCCCATAAGACATGAACAAATTAACATCTTAAATTTTTAAAGTTGTTATAAACATAGTACGGAATCCTACGTGTGTTAGTCTAACTCGCACTTGACTGATTTATTTATGTTTATTATTTCAATTTCATTAAAAGATCGCCTAAAATAATATAATAGAACACACACTTTTGTTGCCCATCGTCATTTTATAACCCCTATTTTGGCATGTTTTAATACCTAAGTGGGGTATTAAAACAAACAATTTTTTTTTTCAATTTAATTTTTAGGGTTCCGTACCCAAAGAGTAAAAACGAGACCCTACTGTTTTCGCTACAATGTCTGTCCGTCTGTCAGCGCCTTTTATCTCTGGAACCGTAATAGGTAGACTCTTTAAATTTTCACAGATGATGTATAGCTGTTGCCGCTATAGCAACAAATACTAAAACTTCTAGGGTATTCCGATAGAGCGGTGTTATTCACGAATATGTGTTTATTTCTTGAACTGTAGGAGGCATAGACTCAAGGTTTAAAAACAGTAATTTGCCTTTATGTCGTTATTTCTTGAGGTATAGGCGGCAACCACTTAAAATATGCAGACAGTAATTAACACTATGTTCGCTTTCTTAACAAGTATATAAAATTTAACCTTCAAATTAAAAGGTGTTCCGAGAGCGACGTGCTTTACGTGTATATGACCTATGTTTTAGACGATAATAAGTAGACTCTTGAAGTTTTTACAGGAGGTTTATTAGAAAAGGAATTTCCATGTCCGCTATAACAAATAACAAAATTAAAGGGTGTTGCGACAGAGACATAATTTTTACTTAAATAGCCTTATTTTTTGAACCGTAATAGGTAGACTCTTGAATTGTTTACAGTAGATGTTGTACTTCGGCCGCTGTAACAATTACTAATTACTAAAGGGTGATCCATCAGTGACATGTTTTTCACGTATATTACCTTATTTTTTGAACCGCAATATGTAGGCCTGATATTTTTATAGAAAGTGTATTACCATGGAAGTTATAACAACAGTTCCTAAAATTTAAAGGGTGTTCCAATAGCGATGCAATTTCCGCGAATATGGCTTTGATTTTAAAAATAAAGGGTACCCCATAATACATAAAAAAATTAACAACTTGAATTTTTAAAGGCGTACTAAACATAGAACGGAACCCTACGTGTGTGAGACTAACTCGCACTTGACTGATTTATTTTCTCTGTTGTAGTAAAGCTATTGTAAGAGGTAGATATGATATTGTAATGATTTTTCTTTGACTAAAACTTATTTAATATACTTAGTTAGAATGGTCCTTTTATTTCTATAATATAGTTTTTGCAGATCCAAATGTATTAAAATTTGCTAACAATAGCAAATGGCAACTTTTTCACTATTACATATGGAAACTGAAAAAAAATAGTTTTTCATTCCACCCTAAAGTTCATATGTATGCATGTACATATGTAATATGTGTTATTTTCACCTGTTTTAGGCAAATTTACACAGTTATTCAGAACATACAATTGAGAGTAGTCTATTTGAAAAAAAAAATCGCGCAAAATTTTAAATACCATTTTAATTTACGTTACAAAAAAACACAAAAGTTTAAATTGGGAACAATAAATAGTAGGAGAAAATGATATCAGTCCTACAATTATATTGCAGTTATCACTTGTAAGCATTCTTAAAATAAATTATGATAAAAGTCTAAAACAAGTTTACAAATAATTTAGCCGATTTTTAGACTCTTCGTATTCAAAACTGAATGTTGTTTGCACACATTTATCCATTCATAGATCGTAAAATTCAAGTACCTTAGGATATAATGGACTATTGAGTAGGGTATTAAGGAAGAAAAGGTGGGTGTATTTTTAGCACAATAAAATACTAAAACTTTCCAGAAAAAGTGTTGCCACAGCGCCGCCACTACTAAGCGAACTACTGTATATAAAAATAGTTCATTATACCACCTTTACCAAACACGAATATTATAAAACGCTGATATTTTTATAGAGTCAAAGCTATACAACAACGAATTTCAAAAGCAGCAGAAAAAACACCCAAACGGATAAAGTACTCGTAAAAAGCAACAGCAGCAACAACAATTATTGTATGCGTCATGCAATGAAACGTATTTAACATTAACTTGCCATGAACAACGTATTCGTCAGAATGCTATTTTAAGTTGTTCAAGTAAAAAATAAAATGAAAACACAAAAATCCACGCACACTTTATCACACGAGCTCACACGGATACACTTCACAGGCAGACAAGACATATGATTTTTAAAAATAAAGCCAATCGCAGCAAAATATTTTTGCGATGGATGAACACATCTGGTTGGAATTGAATATAGTGAAGTGAAATGAAATAAAATGAAATGTTCTAAAAATTCGTACAAATCAACCAGTGAATTGTTCACAATAAAACAAAAAACAAGAATTTAAACGGTGAAGGGCACAGCAATTCATTATTAATTGACTAAAAATGATGCCATTATAATGCTGTAATAATAAAAGTAGAGTTAAGAATAAGAATCTTTTTAAAGCAACCATCGGCGGCTAGAATTTCTTAAGATTCGACAGTTAAACTTAAGGCAGTTTGAAAAGGCTTTTACTAAATTTTAAATCAAGTTTCAAAAAAATCTCACATTTAATAAGTATATTTTTTTAATACTTTGTATGTTTTATTTGATAAATAAATAATAAACCATGCAAACTGATTGCCAAACGGCAGAATTTATAGTACTGGTTTAGTGTTTGCTACACAGAGGTGTATTTCGCCAATCTAGCCGAACATTAGGCCAAAAAATAATTTTGAGAAATGTAAAATTTTAAGTACACAGCTCGACAGACAACAAAATAGTGAATTTTCAAGGCTTTTGCTTGAGAATTGGCGTTTTGGGACACTGTTAAAATCAGGAAAGTTGAGTAAATCGCATACGTTTTTATTGACTTTATACGATTTTAAGAGGTTTGCATAATATTTTTTGTGGCTAAACGAATAAAGTTTTTTTTTTGCCAAAAAAAGGAAAAGGTTTTTGAGAGTGAGGGCCATCGCGATCCTAAAAATGTTATATGTATATCACTAAAAAATTTACTATCTCTAATGGCGTGTATAATAAGAGTGTGATTTTCTGCCTGTCTGTCTGTTTGTGTTCGCATCACGTAAAAACTACCGGATGAATTATAATAAAATTTTATGGAGAGGAACCTTAGTATCGTGTTTCAAATGTTGGATATTTTTTTCAAATATAAAAATTTTAATTTTTCATATCCTATTTCTTTGATAAGTAAGTTTAAACAAAAAATTAATAACAATTGAAACTAGCTTGTGTATAATTCTCTGCTGGTGTATAATTTTTTCTTTATCTCTTCATAATTAAGAACTTAAGCCTAAATAATTAATTTATTAATTTTAGATTTTTATATAAGGCCTATGTTTTTAAGTAATTACCCAGGGATGGGTACCTTTATATAAAGTAATTACATAAAACATATCTGAAACACTATAAAATTAAGAGTCTTAAAGCAGATTACTTTCAAAGAAAATAAGGACGCTGACGAAGTGGCGGGCGCAGCTAGTTATGAATAAATTAATTATTCTCAGATAAATCAATTGTACATAACCCTCTAGAAGGTATTGTGCTTGTCCATCTGTCTAGACGTCGTGGGTTCAAGTCCCTTCAAAGACCCCACAACAGATGAAAGTCTTCATTACTATGTTTGATAAATTAATATTAAATTCTATTGTTACATTTAATATGTAAAACCGTCTTATTTCACAACAAAGTCTTCTTTAAACTCGATATATTCAATCCACCGTTTCTCTAATTTTTTTATCTGACGGCGCTCAAAATAGACGTTTCTTTTAATGATAACCTATTATTGGCCTAAATCTCTTGGTTTCGATGATTTTTTTTTGTTGAATTAGCAAACGAAATTCCATTCCATTTTGCTGAAATTTTGTACAAACTAATAGATAACAAACTATTAGATAACAGTTAACAGGTACACTGTTGCGTTGAAAGTTACTGCATTGGAATTATCAGTCAGCCTTCATATATCCTCTTGTATACTTTGTTTTACTTACTTTATAGGTGTTTTGACAATTAATAAGAGTGTGTGATGACAGCACGAAATCTATTTTTCTTTACGTTATTAATATATAAGAAAATTTCTCAACTGATCGATTGTTTAAAAACTGAACGTCGGATTATCCTAATTTTTTTCTTCTTTTACCCCCAGTCTATATTACGGACTAACCTAAACAAGCGCGTAAGGCGTAAAGACGCACAGAGGGGTATTTTGCTAATGGCTAAATTAATAAAGATTTTGTATTGATTTTTTTCTATGAAAGGGTTTATTAGTAGCTACTTATGTTAATTTTTAGAATTTTTTTTTTAATTTTTAATGATAAAAAATTTCGTTCAAAATTAAAAAAAGGTTTTTTTTGTAAAATTTTTGGTCAAAAAAAAGTGAAAAGCTTTTTAAGAGTGATCTCCACCGCGATCCTAAAAATGTTATATATCACTACAAATTTTACGATCTCTTCTTTTATGCTGTAAAAAAAAAACGTTGCGCATATTTGCGCCAATTTTTTGCCATTTTTTGAAAATTGTACCTTTTTATGTTTTTTCTTATCTTGGATAGGTAAATACGAGTAAGAATCCCTTGTATATTCATAAAATGTTTTGGTTTTTAATAACTGAAGGTATATGTTTTTTATTTAAATCATTACATCTAACACTGTTATTACCTGTACAAAAAACAATTTAAATATCAAAAGAGGACTATCTACTTTACACGCCAGAATTCGCCTATTTGAGAGCATATTACATCTGTCATATAAACTGTCAGTGAAAAAATGGCAAATAAAATATGATGCGGACAAAGCCATTGTTAACGCGAGGTAAAAAAATATCCAAGAAAAATTTAGAAGTGAATTAGGGCTAGTAGTGGGTGTACCGAAGGCTGGATTTGGAAACACCAACGATGATAACACTAGCAGAAGATTTTTTTCCAATCCTGAATTAGCTGCAGAAATAACTATATTTAACGCTGAAGAGGATTCAGATTCGGAAGAGGTCTTTGAAGAATCCGACGAAGAAGAACCATGGCACTCATCATCACCTAAGTGCAAAGGAGAAGTTGTTTTAAATAAATTAATTGTTATAATTTTAAATAAAATTTATCGTTACAATCATAAATAAGTTATTACTACGAATAAATTAATTATTTTCCGATAAATAAAATACTATAAAGTAACAAATTACAAAAATATTTGTTTAATCATATTCTGCGAGGCAATTGCCTGGTTTGGAAAGCTTAAAAATGAATATTTTTAGGAAATAAAATTTTATTTTTTTTTCACAGAGACGTTTTGGGGGTGGGATTGGAGGAATATCTTGCCCTGCCCATAAAAATAAATTTTTATGGTTTTAAGAAGTATGTAATCTATTTCTTTTAATAATTGCATTATTTTTTCAAATAATTTTTTATTTCACCGGCCACAAAAGGGGGCGGGGCTAAAAATGGCATTTAAGAATCTCTTTAGTCTAACTTTAAGTTTTTGAACATTCTTTGACCTTAAAAGTTGTAATTGCTAACCAAAATGACGGGAAAATAAAAAAAAAAACTTTCATTTTTCAGAGGTAGTATTAGTTCTTCCAAGGGGAACTTTTTTCTCCTTGATCCGATTTTTCCTATTTTATAGCATTGACAAACAATGACCATACCAGATTTTTCTGCAAAGTTTCATTAACCTAGGGGCACTCAGTACATTTTTAGAGCCAATATAAGCTAAAAAAAAAGTAATGTCCGGCTAGATTGGCAAAATACCCCTATGTGCGACGTCTAGCGGCTAGCTTTAACAAACCTAAATAAGAGCGCAACGGTCTGTAATAAGCAGTAATGTTAACATATTTTGTTTAGTAAAATCTAATAAATTTATACACAAAAAAAGGATAAAATCGCTAGATAAAGTAGAAAATAACTAAAGTGACACCACTCCTACATAAAAATTAAACAATAAACCCCCGCCTTCATTTGCTATCAACAGTCTTAACAAAAGTCAAACTTCATACATATAAAAAAAAAACAGTTTTAAAAATAATGTTTTTTTAAAGACGAGGGGTACAAGTCTGCACACAACTTTACTACCTAGTGCTCTTTCAAAATTGGATTTTCCAATTACCAAGCGTTGACGCCGCTATTTAGGTTTACTTCATACATTTTGTATGTACATGAGACAGTTATTTTACGCCTTACGCTCTTGTTTAGGTTTAGTTGTTAGACATAAAATGATAAACATTAACACTAGCATCATGATAGTGTTAAGTGTTGTTGGTTGTTATAATATTTGTTATAAAAAGTCTTTTATAACATACAATGACGTTGTTGTTGTTGTGTTTTAGTTTGACAGTATTATTTGCAAACAGCGCTATCTGTTGATCAACCGTCCTACTTCTATTTGCTGTGCAAGAAGCATTCAAACAACATTGTTGGAATACAGAAAATTATGTCCAAACAGAAAATGGAATATACACGTATTCGCCACCTATAACAACATGCACAAATTAATTTTGTTGCTCTATCGGCGTCATGTTTCTGTTTTGTTCAAATTGATGGCTTGTTAAGACGGTCTCTTATGATCTTGTCAACACATTAACTTACCCTCGTAAGTCAAAATATTTTTTCATTAATTCGATATAAATTTTTATTACAAATGTTTAAATAACTATTTCTTTAAGAAAAATTAAAAAAAAACAAAATCGAATTAATTTAAAAAAATTAATTTTAAGTCTGTTTTTGAAACTGTTAATCAGTGGAACTGTATTATTATCAAAGGATCTCTCTTGGTATGATGATACTGTGATACGTATTTACTACATGTCCTTACATATGTAATTCGGAATCTTACGAGAGTTCGTTATTAGGACCGATAGGTCCCGTCAATAGCTTTCTTTAAGACGTATGTATTTATTTTATAATATAATTTGGAATTTATTTTATTTTTTTCATCAATTTTTTAACAATTTACAAATAAGAATGATTTTTTTTATTTGTGCCTACATATTTACTAGACAAAAATTATATTTAAAAATTAAGTGGTTAAAATTATCTTGACAACTATTTAACGGTAAATTAATGCTACTTTAGTTAATTTAATTTATTTCTTTTTTCTTTTTGTTCAATGTATCAAGAATGTTGAAAAACCTTAACTCCGCAAAAAATAAATATATATTATTTTCATTAAATTTAATTTGCTAGTTCTGGTATGTAGAATTATGTAGTAACATTTATTTTTTAAACAAAAAGTGCTATAATTTAAATTACAACTCTGTTCTTCAAGTACATCCTTGGATTTGTACAAATAGTGTTGCCACGTTTTAAGCTTTAAACAATAATATTAATTTTTTTCGCCACTCGCTTATATTGGGTTAACAATTTCATCATCATTTATAAAAGCACTGCAAGAACAACAAAAATAAATGGAAAATACAAAAAATAACCAACAACTACAAAAACGTAAAATACTGTAAGTGCTATAATCAGCCAACGTGGGTTCGTTATAAAGTAAAAGTTATACAGGGTGCTAAGACAAATATTATTTTATTTTTGTGACATCTAAAATACAGTACGAGCGCGGTTCTTGCAACCCAAAGGAAATATTTGCTGTTGTCTTTACCGAGAAGTTGCATTAGCTGACCAATAAAACAACACTTTTTAACTTAATTTTATTTGTTTTTAACCTAACATAACTAGCTGTATCGGCTACGTCGTGGGCGTCGTGAAGATATTTTGTTCGATTTTGCTTTGAACATAATTCACACCAAATTTTAAGACTCTTACTTTTGCCGTGCTTCAGTTATGCTTTATGTATTTTCTTTATATAGAGATACCCATCTCTGACAAAATTCTAAAAATTGCTGTCATAGATAACAGTAAGAGTATTTCTAAGCAACTATTCTATTTAAATAAAGTGTTTTTCATACATGTAAAGTGTTGATAGCAATTACAATTATAACAGACAACCTTCGATTTGGTTATCATTTTATTTAACATCGTATATCATATTTAGAGTAAGAATATCAGATTTGTGGTGATCGTAAAGATATAGCCATGTTATTAGGTCTCCGTATGGGCTATATTAAATAATGTTGGGACAAAACACTAACCAAAGATTGGCTGAAATAACAACAAATACAAAATTGTAAATATTAAAGAAGAAACACAACAGGAGGGAAGCTTTAGGTGGTAGTAGATTTCGTCCCCAGCAACTGACGATAGATGATTAATATAATTTTCTCGTATGCCTTTATCTAAGTTCGGTTAGTTAAATACTATAGTTGATGTTTACAATTAAACACTACCCAATGTCGATAGATCCGGAGAATGCTGTAAAAGAGGATGTAGCGTATAAATCCAATTTTTGCGTTTTTATTTAAATTTTTGTTTATTTAAATTTATAAAAAGTATTCTTTCAACTGAACTTAACCCAAACTTTAGCAATTCATTTATATGTTAATAAATATGTAATTCGACTAATAAATTTCAATATTATTTATAATTTTAAAAAGGCAAGTCTTTATTAATTTTTTTAAATACTTGAAAAACGGTGTTTGAAAACAAAAGACTGCCATTTAATAACTATTAACACCTAATTTGATCTGAGTTGAACACCGTAACTTTCTCCTTGATTTTTTTAAGTAAGGCATTTCATCAAAATAATTATTTCAACGAAATACAAAACTGTGAAAATTTTAATCATCACACGCTGTATTTTAAATATATAAAACACATACTCGCACAAACTTAAATACGTACAAACACACTTTGTTCAATTTTAAAAGCACAAATATATGATACACAAACTCAACTGACTGCTTGCATGCCAGTCTGACTGACTACGAAAACATCATAAACGCCACCACCACTAACAACTTTGATCCAAATAAAAAATATATTCAACCAACCAAACACCCACCCACCCTTCCCACTGGCCATAAACTCAACTTAGGAAACTGCCACACGAACTGCACACACACCCTCGTACAAAATAATGATAACGACTATAAGTCGAATCGAGTTGGCGAAGTTAACCTATTCACCATCGGAAGCTAAATAAAATACACACAGACACTAAAACCCTTACACACAGAAATGCTCACATTCACAATGGCATATAGAATAAAGGCAAACATTACAGGCGAATTCATCGAACCGAAAATCAACCCACCACCCACAGCCTTCCACCCACCTCTCAGCTGACAAAGTGACTATATCGTCAAACTGTAGTACGAAAGGACTGAAGGTCTGTCGTGCTGTCATGAAAAACAACAACCGAATCGACGAACTGGTAAACTGACTAACCGAAACCAAAAACCATACAAAACTGAATATAAGAGATATGAATGTATTCACTTTGTTTTGCTCGTGTGTATGTGTAAGTGTAAGCTTTATGTACTGTATGTGAGGAGGTCGCAAATGGCTGTGACTCACTCACTGAAGGATACAGATGCGACTGCAGATATACAGCAAGGGCAACAACAGCAACTTCAGCATCAGCATTACATAGCAAACCAACATCAACGTTACACACTTGTACATTTATAAATATACTCAGCCATAGATACAGTTGTTTGTATGTGTTAACAACATCAGCAGCAAGGACTCGTTAAACGAAAAATACAAAAACTGAAAATATTTATTCATCAGTAAAATACACATTCTACAGTGTAGACTTATACTTACTATATACTACGTTGTTGTATATTTTACTCGAAGAATCGCAATATCCTTCTGCTGCAGCTTCTCCTGATATTTTTTATCTAAAGATTTTGCAGGAAAAATAACGATGACAATATAACTAGGATAAAAGGCGCCCAAAACTTTAACCCACTCCACCCTACTCACTTAAAGCTAACAGCAACAACAATGTACCACATTTCGAAACTTAAAGCAGACAACCAATCTTTCTAGTCAGCATCAACATCGCCTCCAACCCCCAAAAGACTTTCTTAGGATAAACATTCGATATCTTTTCATTACAAAACACATAAAATATGTATAAACACACTCGCATACATATGTACATCTATAACATTTAGAAGCAGAGCCAACAAAGTATTCATCCAATTTTCAGCAGTTTACACGGAAAAATATCTGTGGCAATAAGGAATAAGTGCTTAAGTCTACTTAAGCAGAATTTTAGGTACTGCAACCTTTTTAATATCCGTACTCCAAAGTACCCATATGCAAAGTTTCAATTATTTTGCACCATTTTTCAGAAAGTTATAGCGAAATGACTTTCTGCTTATCTTTTTTCAATGTCTAAGTGTATTTGGAAAAAAGCTTAAAAAACAACAAGCTATTTTTCAAAATCATAAAAACTTCTTTCACAACTTATTAATTGCAATGCCTGCGTATTTTTAGTAGATATAAGATGTTTTTCCAGCACATACGTTTGACTCTAATATGTGAAGTTCAAAGATAAGCTATTTATTATTAATTTTTAAGTTTAAAATTGCTCTCCTAAAAAACTTAAAAATCAGACTTAAACAGTTTTTCCTTATTGCCACAGATATTATATAAATCCTACAGCGGATTTTTTATCTTTTCTCTTATTTTACAGCAAAAATAAAGATTTGTGTACGAAAAGATGAAAAAATGAAATTTTAATCCTAATCCCTTGATGACCTGAACGAAGCATTTTTTCAAGATTTTCAATCTTCTGTTAATAAGAGACCTATTGCAGCGCCCTTATATCTTTATGCCAGCTTCTCTGAAACGGCACAGATCGGCGAAAGAAATAAAGATGCTTAATTTGGAAATACTTACCAAAAATATATATCTTATATATTTACGAAGTACATTATATACGATGACCTTCACGACCAGAATTCTCTTGCAAGACAGAAAGTTAATAAATCCATATATGTAAATCAACTAATATGATATTTTCTCAGGATTTCACCCATCTACTATATATACAATTTCTGTTACACCAGAATTGTTTTAAATTAAGACTTAAAAAATATATATGTATATCCCACTTTGATATCACATCCCCGCAATAATCGTTGTACTACGAGGTCCATTGCAGACAAGTAAACAAAATATTTCGGTATTTCAATTGCGATATGATTTATGAGTATCTTTCAATATTTTTGTCAAAAATTCGTGAAAATGCAATAAACATAAGTCGCTCTTTATTGAAAAATATTTTTTTCCTATTATTGGGCATATATTCATATAAAAATCCCTCGCGGTGTTTTGGCACCAATTGATATTTGAATGCTTATTGTACAGCAGGTAATTGTAGTATGGTTGAGCAGCTGATAGCGAATAATACTGTCAAACTAAAATACAGCAACAAGGTCATTGTCATGTAAAATAAAATAAGAAAGTTTTTATAACAAATGTTTTAACAACCATGTTACGACTTGGAAAAAACATGAACATGGGCAGTCTACCATTAACACTAACATGATGATAGTGTTAATGTTTATCATTTTATGTCTAATGGAGACGGGGGGTAACATTTCGTTTTCACACTATCACACTTGAAATAAAATGAAAAATATGAGAAAGGAACAAGCCGAGAAGCGACCTTGAACAGCGGCGGAGGTGCTGGATCTTATGTATGTTTGGCCATTCAAGTTTTCGGTAAATAAAAATAAAAAAAAAACAAAAAAAATAATTCCCAAATTCAACTATTTCTAGACATGGCAGAAACGAAGTACATACATACGTAGGCGATAAGACTGAAGGAAATTTTGAGCAGGTACAGGACAAAGCAAAATATAATCGACGGCGGCGCACTATCGGCTGCGATATAGTCAGCTTGGTTCTTTGTTAAAAAGAACCTGATAAAATAAATAAAAAAATTTATCACACTATCACACTTTCTTATAATATTAAAGTTTTTGACAAATCTTAATACTCAGTATTACAGTGTGAAACGGGCTTTAGTAATAATTATACCGTAAAAGAAAATTCCCCCAAGAGCGAAGAGTTCAGCTATATTTGAAAAAATTCTCCAAACGTCAAAATTTCTATACATGTTATCGCTAAAAAATCAAAAAGTAATAATAAATTAAAAAAAGTTTAGCTTAAAAATTTTAAATTGTGTTTTTTCGTTTTGGCTATTTTGGAGGTATATTTTAAACACGGTTGCGCAACATGTGGCGCTGTTATAAAATAATAACAAAATTAATTGAAAGCGGCATATTTTAAACACGGTTTCGCAATAGATGGCGCTGTTTAAAAATAATCACAAAATATAAATTACTTACTGCCAAATAGCCAATTGAACAAAATTTTTATTTTTACTTTGTGGAATTACATTGTTACTAAAATATTTCAAACAACTTTTACAGAGCTTTACAATGATTTTTAGAATTTTATCTAGGGTACCTTTATATAAAGTGAATGCCTAAGAGTCTGAAAATTTGGTGTGGATTACTTTCAAAGCATAACCGAACACAATATTGTCAGGACGCACACAACGTGATTGGGCACTAATATAGTTATAAGTTAATGCCTTATTATTAATTGATTTTTTTTTTTCAATTTTGAAATAATTCTAAATTTGTTTTTAGAATTTAGGTTTATTATTGTAAGAATTCATTCTTTTAAAGCAATTTATTAAGAGGTTCGTCTCATCTCTACCCTATTTATACATTTCAAGTTGAAACAGAATCTAAAAACGTAAAAAGTATTTTAACGGGCTTATGCGAATTGTAAACACCATACGCAACTCTAACGCATTCCACCTTATGAAAAATCTACTTTATGTCATAAATATAATATTTATACAATATTCCAGATATGGAGGGAACTCAATTACATTTCAATTGCAGTTAAAATTAGACGTAATGGACAATTGCATATTCTCAATTACACATTACAAGTAACTGTAATTTAAATTAGGGACTAAAGTCCATTACAACTATGTACTTGTAATTTGGAATTGAACTTTTTCAACTTTATATTACATGTAATTGTAATTAGAAATGTTCAATTACAAATTACAAGTAATTGTAATTAGGCAATAATCATTACTTGAAATTTAACAAAATTCAATTAAATTCATAACAATTTTCATTATGTGTAATTTTAGTTTAATAATTTTATTTTTTAAATTACATGTAATATGTGATCCAAAAATCTCAATTACAATTACAAATAGTTGAATAATTGCGTAATTGCAAGTGTAATTAATTACAAACTGTAATTGACATCCCCCAAATCTGTACGCCTCTAAAGCTAAAATTAAAGACCAACTGTAGCGTGTTAATATAAAAATACCTTTTTTTAATTCACATCAACCCAGCACTGTATATTGCTGTAGAACGAATGTTATGAACAAATTCAAATGCGAAGACTATAATGCGAAGACTTCAACTGTCAGCTGTAAGTTAAGAAGGGCACGAATAGATTGGGACAAAGGGGAGGCATTGTTGATTAAATTTCTTGTGCGTTACTATACAAAAACTGATGAAAATGGAAGAATATCTTTTCTATTCTATACCATACCTCTGTCCTCTTATGCTCTGTGCGTTCTAATACTCGTTCGTCTACATCAGTCTGTTGGACAAATGTAAACAATCTAAAAGAAAGTATAATAAACAAAAAAACATTACACATACATACACACACAGTCACACACACACACACACACACACAAATACCCATTAAAACACATTTAATAATAAGAAAAAAGATACCAGAGTGAACAAGGAGTTCTGCTGGATGCGAAAAACATGGTAAAAATATCAAACGACAAGATATTTAGTATGAACACTCTGGAACTAAGTACAGATGTTTGTATATGCATGTGCATGAATTGTTAAGGGTGTTCGAGCGTTCGTTCGTTCGTTCGTTCGTTCATTAGTCAGAGATGTTTTATTATTTTGCTATAGTTTTTTCCCTTGCTCGTTTGTTCATACTTTCTTTTTGTATTTTGTTTTAATTTGTTTCTGCATTAGAAATAAAAAATAACGGAGAAAACAAAAGATCTTTAAAAAAGTTCGTTAGAAATTTAACATTTTGAATAACTTTATGTAACACCTTTTTGTAGTTTTCAAGCGAAACTTTTAATAAACTTACCGGTTTTTCGAAACGTTTTAGAAAATTACTGGAAAAATTCTTAGCTTGTTATTGATGAAATAGAGAAATTTTATTATTTATAGAACTATTTTGGTTATAAAAATATTACTTCGTATTATTGTTCACCGGAAAAAACATTTTCAAAAAATTTTATCAGAGAGCTGAAATTTTTACCAAAAAATCTCAATTTCGAAACAAAAACTCAAAACTCCAGCTAAACCGAGAAGACATAAAGAATAACAAATATCAAAAATTCTCCAAAGAATCAAAAATTTGGGTGTTAGCATGTTGACTACTAAAGCAAAAAAACTCAAAACTCCAGCTAAACCGAGAAGACATAAAGAATAACAAATATCAAAAATTCTCCAAAGAATCAAAAATTTGGGTGTTAGCATGTTGACTACTAAAGCATGGTCACAAGTTCCATAATCAGCCGTTGCGACATCGATTTTTATATGTATGTAAATCTTATTTCTTTTTATCATAATATACATACATACATATGTATATCACAGCACCTTCCTTCGCCGGTATTATCAGATAGCACTAAATCGCAGCCGAAGTAATACGCCTACATAACACCAGGGGCGCTGCAACACTGTTTTAAATAACGTGCAATCTGTATCTACCCCTCCTATCCAAAGGAAGTAACACGATTAATATAGGCATTAATTGCCTGAGTGTTAAAAGAGTCTAAAATTCCAAAAATTCTTTTTTTTTCCAAAAGTTTACCGAAATTTAAAACGAAATGTCGGACTTCACAAAAATTAAACAAAAAAAAATTACCCCGAAAATGCAACAGAAATCTAAATTTCACCAAAAATATTAATATAATATAAAGGTCTGATAAAACTCTGAAACAAAATCTGCATTAATAAGCAGAATCGCCTTGCCTTATCTTGTCTTGATTTATTCACATTAAAATAAGCTGCATATAAAATATATATTATATAATAAATAATATTTTTAAAGCGTTGAAAGTGAGAGAAATCCTTAATCAGACTTAGATTTCATAAACCAGGAAAATACTAACATTTTGTAATGTTGTAATAAATAACAAAAATAAAAATGATTTCCTAATTATTATTATGATTATGGATAGCAACCCAATTTCAGTTGCGTTGCTAGTTGTCGAAATGGTATTACGTATGGCAACTGGCAACTAAAGTTTTTAATTTTCCGTTTCCTAATTGGCAACCATAAAAAGTTTATACATATATTTCAAATTTAATTTATATAATATATATATATATATATATATATATATATATATATATATATATATATATATATATATATATATATATATATATATATATATATATATATGTGCATACATATAAATTTCTTTAATTCGTAAATTTCAAAGCGGTAAAAATAACAAAAATAAAACTCTTTCAGCATTTAATATAAAAAAGGATGAAATGGAAACATGTTGCCTTTTGGAACATTTTATTTTTTATATTTTTTATTTACTTCAAATTAATTTTTCTTGCATATTTATTAAGAACCTTTTCAGTTGCTAGTCTGCCAAAATAGTATTATCGATCATTTTTTGATAACTGAAAAAAGTTGCTATACGTAATACCAATTTAATTGCCAGTTGCGTTGCCTTTTGACAACGTAACTAAAGTTCGGTCGCCATTCATAATCGACGTTAAAATTTAAAAACAATTTTAACAATTTCATTACGAGCATGAGTTTGTTAAAGGACACGAGACTTTTAAAAACCTATTCATTAGGTATAAATGAGTGATTTTGGAGTTCTAATGCATATAAAAGCAAAAAAGCTTTTAGAACTACAATAACGTTTATTAAACAGAAATCAAAACTTTGTTTAAAAAAGCTTTACAAAAATGCTGCTATTTTATTATATTTAAAAAATATAAATAAACTAGTGAAGCCTTTATATTATAATTATATGTTGTCATTTCGTCGAAATATTACTGGAACGATATCCTTTCTAAAAGCCTTTCTGGTACAACGAGGTTTAAAGAAAAATTCAAAAAATATTGTATGTATTTATTAAAAAAGCTGGAGAATCGCTGGGTGAAGTGTATCGAGCTATAAAGAAACTATAATAAAAAACAAGATCATCTATAAAGCACTACTGCTTTCCTATGATTTCAATCAAAACCTTCCATCCAGAAAATTTCATTAATTTTTTGACGCCTCTATTTCTACAAATTCATCTAATTTCACTTTCAGTTGAAGACAAAAAAACCTTATGAATATTCTAATTTTAAAACAAACATATTTACATATTTACAAAGTAAAAATAGCACAAAATAACCACTCAAAGTGACAGTGAAAATTCCTCATCAAGTACTAAAATAAATCAACATGTTGTTACTAGATCATAGTAAATAGATTGAATATGCATACAAGCAAATTTACAACGTCTACAAATGCATACGAACATACATACATACATTCATAAGAACTTTCCCTTTAGAAGCAACCAAGAAAGCTATGAAATGCAACAGCTCATTTCAAATAATTTTCTTTTTTTAATTTTTGAGGATTTTTATTTATTTTTATAATTGTGTTTACTCATGTTTGTACATTGATGACATTTTATAGCTTTAAAGTGCAGCATGGTTTATTTAGTAAAGATTCAGAGCATGTGTAATTGTATGGTTGCATTGACATGTATGTGTGTGCGTCTCAAAATAAACATTATATGAATGCGAGCGACTATACATATGTATGTATATTTGGTTGGTTGGAGGACTGTTTGGTTGATTGTATTACTCGTATTTGTATTGAAAGTTTTTAGCTCAGTGACCTATTTAAGTTCAGACTCAAGGATTTGCAATATCCTTCAAATAAGCGTAGAAACATTACTAGTAACGACAACAAAAAAAGCAACGACAGCAACAACAACGCCACTACTATCAGTCAAATATGAATAAAGCACGCAGAAAATTCTTAGCATTTTATCAGACACACATTCACATATACACACACACATACACACGTGGTCATACATTTAAATTTGTTTGTATTAACAAACAGCATGGTAAGTAAAATGTACTCACTTGTATGCAATTATATGTTTGTGTATGTGTGCAATTTCTGTTACAAATTTAAGCGAACGCACAGCACAGCCAGACACAAATTCACAAATATTTCCATACATTCACATTTAAATGCATTGACTTCCATACAAACTCTCGAATAGCGAATAACATGTCTTAACATTTGTTTGCCATTCAGTGTGCGTTTTAAGTCTCAGGATATTTCAGTGCTCCTACGATACTCCTTTCTGTAGATGATGATGGTGATTGTGATGATGATGATGCTGGCTGACACACGAATATGCGAATAACACTAACAACTACTCTACAATAACATCTAGCCTGTCGAACGCAACATATTAAACAAATATAGACAGCAGTCAGCCATTCAAGGAACCAACCAGCCATTCAGTAGACATGCAAACATCCATCCATACATACATACCATGCATATTCATATCAATGTACTTGTATTTAAATTAGTACGTGTTGCCTGCTAGAATGCTGTTGCTTGCATTATTTGCCAAACAAAAAAGAAAAAAATTAAGAAAAACATAACGTACAAAGTCCTTTATATTGCCTAACAACACTCTTTGGTTATGCCCATCATAGAGTTCCTGCGACGTCTACGCACCTTAAATGATTTTAACAGTGAAAGTGTTTTCGATTTTTTCCTAAAGCTATGAACTGTTTGAGAGAAAAATTCAACAAAACAAAAAAAAAACGTTTTTAAACAAAAAAAAACAACAACAACGTGCAAGTTATGAATGAATAACAAAGGGTAGCCCATAAATAAAATACCAGCTGATCAATAAATTTTTGGACTTTCGTGTTACCTGTAACAACAAACGAGGAACAAATTAAAATCTCACTTTTTCGTGCTGTGTGGAAATTTAATTACGCACTTTACAAGAAAAAAGTCCTTTAACAGAAATGACATTTCTCTGTTATCGCTATGATCTCTTGTTATATTACTCCTACTTCCAATAATTATTTTGCTGGCATTAATATCTTATTAAACTTTTTAGCTTTTTTGTATGACATATTTTCGGAAATCACGTTAAATTTACTAAGTTCCTTTATGTTATGACATCATCATTAAGCTTTATTTGCAATACATACTACTCGTATCATCACCATCATCACCATCATCTCTTATGTTTCTTATGTTCGTCACTCTTGTCATAGAATTTGTCATGATTTACATTTTTGGTTTACGTTTGGTGGACTCAACAACGCTACAATAACAACAACAGCACAACAAAATTTTAAAAGTTGAACTTTTATAATTTTTTACATGCCTTACTTTGCCTTGTCATGCCATTCTTCGCCATCATCTATTAAATCCTTTCTTGCCATTTTTATTGCAACGTGTATCAGCAATGTATTGACATTAAGGCGAAATGACAGAAAGCTCCAGTTTTGGTATGAGGGCAAATAAATAGTATGTGTTAGGAAACAAGCATACACAAACACACATACTCATGGATACACTCGTAAGTTAAGAACGCAATGTTTGTTATGGCTGATACAACTTAATGTTTTTGTTACTGCTGCCGTAGTTGGTTCATTCATTTATTTTGCATTTTTTTACTCAATAGACGGTTATAGCCCCAGTAAGCTGGCGTAGCTTCAGCAGACAGACAATTGACGACCTTGACTTTTTTGTTGTTTTGTTTAATATGATGATTTTTACGTTTCGTTTAATTTTTTATTTTTATTTATTTTTTTTTTTTTTTTTTTTTTGTTTTGTTTTGTTTGGTTTGTTTTATGTTTGAAAGTATGCCACCATTCAGCCAACCAGCCAGCCAAAACGCGCATTCATCATTAGTCAATGAGTTGCGTTTGATTCGTATTAAGTTAATTTATGTGCGAGTACAACAACTAAAGAGTTTAGTAAAGAATTAAAGAACAATAATCTATTGCTTTTTTATATAAAACATGCTCGTACAACAACCACATCCAACTTCCATCGCATCCAAACATTTTTCATTAACAGTTGGGTTTTTGATTTGTTTTTCTTTTTGAAAAAAAAAACAACTTGTCATTCATTATTTTCCTTGTGGTTGTATTTTGGTTTGCTAATATTAAAGAGGGAAGGTACTAACAAGTGGTTTTCAATTTTTTAAATGATAGATATTCCATGTTTTGAAATCGTCATTCCTTAATTGATCTATGGTTTATTTCAATTCCTTATTTAACATCAAATGCATAAGTGGTGCACAATTGACGATTATGTATTTGTTTAATTAATTAGATTGCTGAGCGAAATTGGGCAGATGTTTGATGGACACCAGAATCTTTCTTCCAGACCACGATGGTAGGTTAGAAATATTAAGGAAATTCCTCAGTAACCGAAAGGGTGAAGAAGGGGGTTTTGGAGAAATAAAACCAAATGAAGTAGAATTAGTTTCTTTTCAATATTAGGGTTTATTCACAAATTGTGCGATGAAAATTCACACCGAAATTGTTGATTTGAGTTACAATAATTTTAGATGTAAAATTTATAGTAAACCAAGGTTGAGTTGTTCTCACTGATTTTTCTGTCACGCTTCTTGAAAAGGAAGGAAGTAAGTGGCCATCAATTTGTTCAGCCTGATGTAAGTAACCCTCGGTTTTAATAAAAAGACGAATGATTTTTGACAACTGGAAAGTACTAAATTGCTATTTATACCATATTACATTCATATGTTATGATATAAATAAATTAATTGAAATTGAAAATATTAAATTGAAATGTAAACTTGAGATTAAAATTGGATTTAAAGAAAATTTATATATTTTTGGAATGTGTCTTAACAGTAGTTTAGACAAGTGGTGTTTTAAAGCTTTCCAAAACTTCTTTTAAATGTAGTTTTTGTATTTTTCCAATTGCCGGTCGCCAGGAAATCTTTTGTAAGTAAATCCGGTGTTGATCATGCCACTGAGGAAAACATAATTGTTACAAAAACTTTAGCAAGCGAGTGTTTTGTCATTTGCTTCGCTTGAGGAGTAGGCTCGCTTTAGGTTCACAATCGGCGACATTTGCGCCCAGCTAACGGAAAAATATACAGTATTTCGTTTAAAATTTCTTCAATATTCGTTTGCTATTACAAAAAGTATATAACACCATTCTACAAAATTTAACTTTTGGTTGCACACATGGAAAAATTTAATATATACATATAATGAAATGTAACTGATTTCCGTCTGTCTGTCTGCTTTTCATTTGCTTTCGCATCATGTAAAAACTACTGCATGTTTTTTAACAAAATTTTGTGAGGAGGTACCTACATAAGTGTCCTGATCCCAATATAGGATATTTTTTTTCGCAAAAATATCTCATTTCCAAGAGAAAGTGAGAAATTGTAATTTAGGGTTTAAAACTTGGATATTTTAAAAACTATTGCCTAACATTAGGCGCCAATTGAATAAAATTTGTATTTGATTTGTATTTTTACTTTGTGGAATTACAATGTTATTAAAATATTTTAAACACCTTTTACAGAGCTTTACAGTAATTTATAGAATTGTTTATTAATATTACAATTTTATCCAGGGATGGGTACCTTTATATAAAGTAAATACATAAACCATAACTGAAGCACTATAAAAAAAGAGTCTTAAAATTAGGTGTGAAATACTTTCAACACAAAATCAAGCAAAATATTGTCAGGACGCCCCTGACGTGGCAGGCCCAGCTAGCATATTCTAAAAGAGGAGCAAAAAATACAATACACGTGTATGCCACTTTTTCTAGATTAATTCGTTTAACCGAACA
The DNA here is from genome assembly GCA_949628195.1 of Phasia obesa. Lineage (NCBI taxonomy): Eukaryota > Metazoa > Arthropoda > Insecta > Diptera > Tachinidae > Phasia > Phasia obesa. The sequence goes on from OX451215.1 coordinate 215,770,065, forward strand.
GCTGTACGGCGCCAAGTTTTATCACATTTATTGTACAAACTTTTCTATTGGGATAATTTTTGAGTAATTTGACTTTTCATATCATAGCTTTTCTGTAAACCGACTCGTTTTTAAAATCCAGTGATTTTTAAAAACCAAGATTTACAAATTGCTGTTCTACAGAACAGCAATTTGAACAAATTATTTTAAATGTCAAAAACACAAAAGAATTTGTTAATAAAAGAAAAATAATTAATAAAAAAGTATTTAATGAAATATATAAAAACTGTATCGATTTACTTTCGACTATGTTCACTAACACTTCAAAATCAACCCATCAAAATGATGTGATTTCGACTTATAGAACATTAAAGGATGTGGAATAATTTTGCAACCATAAAAGTTACTCGGCCTCGTTTTAGAGAACAGAGTCACTATTATTGATTTTTTCCGTCAATTTATATTATGTATTTTAATTTAATTTTTCTAAATAAAATCAGTTCTTTAGAATTAATCACCTAATTTGTAAAAAAAAATATTCATTCAACATAGAGAGTATAATCCAAACTTAAGCCTTACTTCAAAATTTAAAAAAAAATTTTATAATATTTATAAACCGCATAGAAAGCCAAAACGTGACTTTTTAGTTTAGAATATTTTTTACAACAATATTTGGTAATCGTTGGTGTTTTACCCGAAGTTGAACTACTTCCCAGCAATAAAATTCGAGTTTTTGTAAGCAACACACTATTTTCCTGCCATACAACACAAATGTTGCCTAAATAAATGCAATTTTGTATGACAGAAAATGTTAACAACGAATATTTTACACTACTCCTTACAGTATTGCATACCAAAAAGCACAGATGTAAAGCAGAGATAACAAATAACGTTGTAACGAGGAGTTACGACAAATTACGAACATAATACGGTATGATTTTAGAACATCTACACTGCGTAGAAATAATCGCTTAAAAGAAAATGCTCCAAACTTGGACATCGCGAACAAATATCATGTCATCGTAAGCAGGTTTGTAAGCAATTCGTCATTCCTTTACAAACCTGCATACGACGAAGCAGTATTTTTTGCTGGGTTCGAAATAAGTTTCTGTATTGATTATTCTTTTCTGGGTATAAAAAGCGAAAAAGTTGTATTTTAATTTTACTTTATCAAAGAAATTGAAATACCATTGACATAATCATGTGGTATAAGCAGCATTGTATTTTAAAAATTGTGAAATTAAATTATTTTGCTCTTATTGAAACTTTGTACTGCACCATGTCCGTAAGCTCTCAACTAGTGTAGATTTAACATCAACTCGTATAATAGATTTTGTATTAAGCGCAACAATACTGATGTTGCTAATTAGTTAAAGTTAAATCAAAAGAACATAAAAATTATAAAAAAAGCTTTTTTTATGATCAGACACAAGTGTGGTAGTAACTTAATTTAAACCATCAATATCAACAATGTATGATTGCATTGTAAGTTTGTATGACGCCTGCGCCAGAACAATCCTCATACTAGTTTATAAAACCACACGTATGTATATTCCATTTACAATTACATACATATGTACATACATATATGTATGTATATACGTATTCAATATACATACATATGTATGTATGTGTGCGTTAAACGATAAAAGAAGTACCACCAGCAAGCAAAATTTGTTCAATACGAGTATTTGGAAAATTTAACTTAATCACTAAAAAATGTAGGCGGCTCTCTTTGCTCCTTAAGTTATACAAAGCTAATCCTTAAATTTACAACGTAAGATTAAAAATGAAAAATTTTTTTATTAACAAAGTAAAAAGAATAGGGTTACAATATCACATCGGGTAAATAACTTAAATAACTTAAGTGGCACATACGCACTTGTGTCAAAATTATCAATAACTGTCGTGATAAAGCTTTGAATTAAGTCCATCGAAGCACGGGTCGTTGGGTACTCGTTGGCATAGACTTCAATTAACCCCATAAAAAGAATTCTAATGGTGTTAAATCACACTACTGATCACCAAACGGGAGAGAACTCTACTACAAATATCTCACGCTATTTTTAAATTGTTTCGTAAGCTATATGATATGTCGCACCATCTTGCTATAACCACAATTGATATATTAATTTCATTAACTTCAAACAGCGATAACTGTGTCACGACATTTTCAACCATTTTCTACGTTTATATACCTTTTTTCGACTCGCTTCTTTTTTAACGATTGACACCCGATTGCCTCATGGTGGCACCTTTACTCTCAACTTTAATGAGTTCAGACTGTCGACTAGTAACTGTCGACCTTATTTCCCATCATAGAGTGTCTCGTAATTGTTAACATTTGCCTAAGTCTAAGGTTCTTCATGGCACCCACATTTAATATACTGCTGCCCCCTGGTACTAAGTCTCCTTCTGGTCCTAAGCCTCCTTCTGGTCCTAAGCCACCTTCTCAGCCTCTTTCAGGCACAGTCTTCAAGTATCGTCTTCTTCCTTCCAGTCTAAGGTATCTCGATTATATCCAAGGCAATAGCATCTCAGCTGTAGAAGAGCCTTTAGAGATTAACCCGTCCACCTCTTGTAAGGTATTCGTGTGCACCTCTTCCTGTCAATAAAAACCGGAGTTCCTTAAGAGGCTAACTCCTGCATATCTTTCTAGGCTTTGTTGTCCATCCCTGTCGAATTATCACAGTCCAGCTTGAATCCATCAAAAGTAGAACTCATAATATTCTTATGCGCAGGTAAGTCAATAGCATCTCAGCTGTAGAAGAGCCTTTAGAGATTAACCCGTCCACCTCTTGTAAGGTATTCGTGTGCACCTCTTCCTGTCAATAAAAACCGGAGTTCCTTAAGAGGCTAACTTCTGCATATCTTTCGAGGCTTTGTTGTCCATCCCTGTCGAATTATCACAGTCCAGCTTGAATCCATCAAAAGTAGAACTCATAATATTCTTATGCGCAGGTAAGTCTATATTACAAGTGGAGGTCGACTGTTTGATCGATTGACTTACATAAAAAAGCCATCCTCTTAGCAGAGACAAAACCTAACTAGGAATCTGTTACCGGCCACAGATTTCTTTTATTGAAATACGTTTTTTTCTAATTGTGGAAACCAATGCGAATCTATACAAGGTGGCATCGCCGTGACAACAATTAATCTCCTTTTACATTTGGACGGAAACAGGGTAGCCAGGCGAGATTTGTAGGCAAGGGGTTGAAGGGATGTATTTTATGACTATCGTATTGGAAAGTTTTCGTTTCTCTTTTCTGCTTATCGCTTTTTTCTTTGTTGTTTCACATTATATTTCTCAAGTCGGTCTACTTGTTGAAAATTTTTCAACAAAGTACATATGTATGTATACCACAGATTTTCAAACACACACAATGTAAAGTAAATAAATCCGAAAATAGAATGTGCAAAAATATGTCTTTCTTTATGTCCAATTGTAAAAGGTTTTAGACAGAGCAAAAGAGAATTCAAGAAATGTTTGCCCTGTTTCTGTCTATTGTAAAAGGGGACTTACAACAGCAAAAAATCCACATGTACTTTGTTGTTGCTTAAATGTACGGCAAACGCCAAAACCACCAATTAAAATTAAATTAAAATATCACATCCAACAACTAAAAACACTTCTTCGTTACCCTTTTTGGTAGTATTTTGTATTTTTTAAAATCTTGAAATTTTTTTGAAATAATAAATTTTTTTTCCAATCTTAAAAAAAACCAAACCAATTTTTGACACTTGCTGCCACATAAAGTAAAGCAAAAAATAATTAACTTCCGTGCTGCCACCTAGTAAATTTAATTCGCCTTGAGTGAAACAACGTTAAAAAATATAGGAAATGGATTACATATTAATTCGCACGGCAATAAATGTATTTTGCTTCAAAAATAAATATTTGAAATAATACCCTTAATGAAAGCAATTACGGCAAAGCACACTTCGAATTACTTTTCTCCTTCACATCAATTTTCAGTAGGACTTGAAAAGTTTATTCATATTAAATGAATATTTCTATTATTTGTAAACTGGGATCTAGTACTTCTCATAAGCTTTAAACTGATGTAATTGCTAGAGTCATTTCATTATAACTTTCTTCTTTAATACTCGTACTTAGAGATTATTAATCGGTAACATACTATTTATTTTTGTTCCCCTTGATTTGTCTAAGTGTATATTTTACGCAAATACATTCAATTATATAGAGAATGCATAAACGCGGCCTTGCATATGTATTTATCTATGTATAGGCACAAATCACATGCATGTAAAACAAATACATGTGAATAAATACAGACTAAAAGAAAGCAACCTGTTTTAAGCCACACTGTTGCAATATTGCATTTTTATTAAGCTCAAAAAATATTTAATATGCTGTATGTTTATACATATGTATGTACATATGTATTCGCCATTATAAGTAGTCCTCTCTGCGACTAAACTCACTTCTATATTTACTTAGGCTTTAAATAGCCGACAAAGTATGAAAATTTTAGTTTTACGGCGTTTAATTGTTTGATAATAATGGATGCGTTTTATAGGCGAACTGGTTAGAATTTTGTTTTTGTTAGACTGGTGGTTTAATCAGACATCAACTTTGACTATTTCCGGTTTTGTTTCGAATATTTATTAATACGTTTCTGTTTTATTCATTACTCTCTAGACTGCTGTTTTGCAATAAAAATCAATGTTTATCACTCTTCCAAGTTTAGATTTAATTCAGGAAAGAAGAAGAGTTTTAGTGTAGAAAATTATAACCTACGGTCGCCAAGTTTACAGAGTCTGCTCTCACAATTCTCCAAATAACCTTTCATAACTACTTACTTTCTAAGGATAGAGCAAGTTGGAAGACTCTATAAATTACAGTTCGTTACATTTACGACATAAAGTACTAGCCAATGATTATTTACCACAACTCCTGCAATTCTGAAGATAATTGATAATAACCATTTGCTTGACAGTCTCTCGGCGAACTAAAACAACATTGTACAACATCATTATTCTACCAGTGCTTCTTTATGACGCTAAAACGTGGGTACCTGGGAAAGCACATGAAGCGGTACTGGGTGTTTTTGAGAGACTTTAATGGGTCGAAGAAAGCGAGAACTGTATGGAGAATGCTATATCCCGACATGAACGTACTTAAACGCATCAAAACACAGCAATTGTGCTAGCTGGGCCATGTCGATTGAATGAATACAAACGCTTCAGTCAAAAAAGCTTTCGATGAGAACATCCATGGAAAGCGCGGAGGAGGTACCAAGTGGAAGAATATATGTAAATCCTTGGAAATCATTCACTAAGCATGACTAAACATAGATTGTAGAGCCAACTTAAGTTAAGTAAGACTGGTACGTACTACGCCTTCTGTTACCATACCGATAATTTTTTATCCTGGCAAAGCACGTCAAGCACAAAATAACTTACGAAAAGCTTAATGGTTCTAGATCTCACATTGTATGGAAGTGAAGTGTCCTCTGCTTTTATTTCGTCTATTTTTATACGCTTCACCACAGGTGGAAAGGGTATATGTAAGTTTGTCATTCCGTGAGTAATTTCTACAATATTTATTTCCGACCCCACAAAGTATATACCTATATTCTGAATCCTAATACATAGAAAAGTTAATTAAGCGATGTCCGTCTGTCAGTGTTTGGGAAATATTATCATTTTCCAAGGCACCAGACGAGATACAGAAGATTTAAGCCCCCATTCTGCCAGGCATGTTATCGAAAATTTTGAGATTGCGATTCAACAACATCAAACCATTCCTTGCTGCGGGCAAAAAAACCACGCTTTTCACTTTTTTATTTGGGGTTGATGATATTCTTTAGCTTTTTTTTAATAAATATTAGACCGCGACAGATAGATCGCAAGAAGTGCATACAGATCTCGGGGGATCAATAACCACCTGAGAGGGACGATTTATTTTTAGGTTGGTAAGGTTTTTCTGCTTTGATTTGTATTAAAGACCATTTATAGAAAGCAATGCACACAAAGATAGACCCACAGGGTGCCCACTGCTAACCAGGAGCAGTCAATGGGCCCAATAGGGGGCGAGTCAATATGAGAAAATTTGTTTAAGGGTATTTTTTTCTGTAGTCTAGCCTTTCTAACGCAATATAGATTGCAGGAAGTTCCTAATTTTCATATGAAAAAATTTTCACAGAAATTTTAAAAAATAAATAAAAAATTTTACAACAAATTTTCGAAAAAAATTTCCAAAAAATATTCAGAAAAATTTTCAAAAAAATAATACAAAAAATTTTTTAAAAATTGCTAAAAAAATAAAAAAATAATATAATAAATTTTCGAACAAAAATTTCAAGGGAACATATGAGGGTAACACAATATCTAGCATTACTATGGTGATACCCTTCAACATAGTAATGCTAGATATTAGGTTAAGATTCTGCATGGCCGAATATAGCACTATTACTTGTTTAGTTTGATTTTATATTGATGCTTATTTAATTCACCATACTTTAAGAGTCTTACTGTAATAATTTTTCAGATAATGAATGTTAATATTTGCAATGGATGACAGATGCTACGCCCTCTGCCACAATATTTATCATAGTAAATATATCAAATGAAGACAAATAAATATTAACGACTGTAGCTCCTACAGTTCTTTAAATAAACAATAATAAGTATTTACGGATCATCACCATCTAGTTAAAGGCTATTATTTTACATTAATTGAGCGTCTACATGATTTGTCGCGGTGAAAGATTCAAGTCTGTTGTTATTTTGCCTTGTGTAAGTTTCGTTAATCGGTTGTGTTTTCATCTAAGTATGGTCTTCCGTGCCTGGTCCAAGGATAATGGGAATGGAATGCCATCTGTCGTTGCCCAGAAACAACGCCCTCCGTGTACTTGGTGTAGTGGTGGGAAATCTTGCTAATCTTTTATTTCTACCTTTTTCTTTTTTCCCCAGGGGGTGACGGCTATCTGACCTTACCTTTTGCCATGATTATCCTCGATTTTAAAAGGGGGTGGTCAGGGAGCTTATTTTATGGATTGTCTGGAAAGGGTTGATGCCACTTAATTTAAAACTCGAAAAAAAAAATTACAAATTTTCCTCCTCTGCTAGGGATCGAACCCGGGGTGCCTGGTTTCGCCACCTACCTGAGAATAGTTAAAGATTTGTAATTAGATTCGAAAATATAAGTTTGCAGTTGCAGAGAAATTAAGCAGTTATTTATTGTTTTCAAAATTAAATTTAAAATTTAAATGTTTTATCGAAATTTTTATAATTTTTAAACATCAGAGCAAAGTCCGATCAGAATCGTCGTGTGTTTCATTGTTGTTCATACTTTTCTGAATAGCCGACAATGCAGGTTGCTATGGAGCAACTGACAACTAATCATTTTAGCGGGTAATGAGAGAGTGGAATTTGTGGTGTTTGATGCAGTTTTTCGTGTATTTAACAAAAAGGATATTTGTATGTATAACTGTATGAATTTAAACATGTAAATTAGTATGTGATTGTATGTGTGTGTGGCTGAGGAAAAATAAGTTTTGCACAAAAATAAATAAATAATAGCAACAATAACATGTCACAGGCATTAAAGAACTACAAATGTACGCTTCAATAAAAATTATTTAAAAATATAAATTGGTTTTAAAAATTTCTCATCTTTCATTAAGTTCACACCCATTTGAAAATCCCGAGTGTCTCGATAGACCGATTGGTAGCGGGCTAGTCCATTAGTCTGGAGGTTGCGGGTTCGATTCCCATCAAAAAGCTTTGCAGAGGTAGTGTTGTCTTTAAAAACCCAGACTTTGAAATTTTTGCATAAATACCGACCTGGAAGATTAAATAAAATAGCGTTCAACTATATGTCTACCTGTGCCATAAACTTTTCTGAAATTTGTTCGATAATTCATTCCTACAAAAGAAATACTGGCAAACGCAAACAAAAAACAGATAAAACTCACACAAACTAAAACATTTATATTTATTCACTTGTATGTACACACAAACACATCCACATAAGCCACCCATACAAGCATAAAATATTATGTATGTATGTAGTACATAATCATACCACACACAAACCCGTAGAAATTCATTATTCGTAGACTGCTACGAAACGAAATGAATGCAGGGAACAAGATGTGGCAGTGGCATGAACATTTCGATGTGGAATGAACAACGTACGTGCATACATACACATAAATATACGAGCACTTAAAAATCATTATAGTTTGCAAGCAATTTGTTGGTGAGTCGATTTGACGTTTCCGCCATTATCTAGTCGTTTATTAGGTCTTTCAGTCGTTGTGGATATTCTGCAGTTTCTTTTTTATTTATTTTTTTTTTTGTCAGGTTGCTTTTCTGTTTGTTTATTGTAATATCAGAGTATGCTCACAATTTTGTTTCAGCAGTCAGACTGAGGACTTCGAATGCCAAGTATGTATATTGTAGTTTGGTTCGGTTGCCAGTTTACCCGCACTCACACTAACACATGCATACGAACTCGAACACTTATGCAAACTTATTCGAGCTCTCGTAAAAACTTTAAGCTTTGGCTTTGCTATAAACTTCGTCACCATGCCCTGCCATGGCATGCACAGCACACCACTCCAAGTCACTTCACTGCCTTCAACCATCCTTAGCATCGTAGTTTTCGTAATTGTTGTTGTTGCTATTATAGTCGTCGTCATTGTTTGTTGGTAAATACTTTGAAAAGTGATTGGAAGGAGACATGGGGGAAGCGAAATAAAGTGTATTTTTCAAAATGAGCGCATGTACAAAATAAAACCAACTCAAAATGAAGAATTGACATTTCGGCGCTTGATTATTCATTCAGTCGGTCGGTCGGAAAGTTGGCTGGTCGATAATGTATGACAGTTAGGTTTGACAATGACTACCACTAGGAGGATTAAGCAAATATAAGTATGTAAATATATGTATGTGTATATATGTTGTGAATATACTCGTATGTATATGAATGTTGCAAACATTAACACATACTCTAGTGCACATATATACATACATATGTATATATGTATATGTGTGTATACTTTTTCAAACATTCATTTTCATCATGTAAAAGCTTACATTTATACATACATACGTACAATTAACACAAATACAGATTCATGTGTAGTTGAATAATACTACGAACTTTTATAACGATCTTGTTTGGCAGTGTTGTTTTCAAATTCACTCTAATACATTTTTTTTATTGGTATCTTACAGATAATTCCACTACACATACATACATACATACATACATACATACAGTATGTATGCATATACAACTTTAAACTAAACTAGAATTTCTAACGTAACGAGTGTTCAAAATTTCCTTATATATTTTACTTTATTTGCATTAAATTGTTAAAACATTTAGAAAGTTTATACTCGTACAATATTGATACTGTTTTAAAATTATAAGGTTGAATAAAAAATTACAATTATTTTTAATATAATGTAACAGCACCTACTACCAATTGTAGGGTGTATTTAGTTGTAAAACAACAATTACAAATTTACCTAAATACAGTAAACTGTCACTATAATGAATACTTAATGGTTTATTGAATCATTATTTAATAACTTATATTAATTATTTTTAAGTTGATAAACAGGTAAACAAGGGACAAGGTGTTAAAATCCAGCAAACAGGAAACGTCCTCATGGGAAGATAGTGTCCTTGACGAAGTTTACAATTTTCCTAAAATTACTGCATATGAGATAGAATCAGCTGTTTCAAAATTCAAGGATAAGAAGAAGCGGTTTTGGATTTTAGTTCGAATTCAGTGTTAAAAGGATCGGTTAAAAGATGTTCAGAGCAATTTGTGAGAATCCCATCTAAAGGGTATAGAACTTTAAGTTACAATAAAACAACGATGGATTATTCGATTGATATGAATTTTATCTATCCGAATGATAATTTTGTGGCATTACATTTTAAATATGATTTCTGGCATATGACGCCACGGCTGCCGCGGATGTAGTCCAATATAGACGTCCAATTTTCAATGACTTTTTCCAACATTTGTGGCCGTATATCGGCAATAACACGGCGAATGTTGTCTTCCAAATGGTCAAGCGTTTGTGGCTTATTCGCATAGACCAATGACTTTACATAGCCCCACAGAAAGTAGTCTAGCGGTGTTAAATCACAAGATCTTGGAGGCCAATTCACAGGTCCAAAACGTGAAATTAGGCGGTCACCAAACGTGTCATTCAATTAATCTATTGTGGCACGAGCTGTGTAACATGTTGCGCCGTCTTGTTAAAACCACATCTCCTGGACATCATGGTTATTCAATTCAGAAATGAAAAAGTTAGTAATCATGGCTCTATACCGATCACCATTGATTATTGTAACGTTCTGGCCACCATCGTTTTTGAAAAAGTACGGACCAATGATTCCACCAACCCATAAAGCGCACCAAACAATCAGTTTTTCTGGATGTAACGGTGTTTCGACATACACTTGAGGATTACCCTCACTCCAAATGCGGCAGTTTTGTTTATTGATGTAGCCATTCAACCAGAAGTGCGCTTCATCGCTAAATAAAATTCGCTTATGAAAATCGGGAACAACGGTAATCTCGTTTTGGGCCCATTCGTCGAATCTACGCCTTACTTTACTGAGAATAAATCACTTGACAGCTGTTAAATCGGTCGCCATCTTGAAAAGTAATGCCAACTTAAAGTTCTATACCTCTATAAAAAACACCCTTTATATGGAAGAGGCAAAGATTTGGGTGAGAAGCGCCCAGATGAATGCTCATCTTATCGTCCACTATGTATGATAGATACGTGTGTAAAGCTATTGGAAAGTATAGTGTGCAGAAGACTGAAATGTTGTAGTGACGCCAAGTGGGCTATCCAAGAAGCAATTTGGCTTTAGAAAAGCGAAATCAATTATCGATGCTATAAACGTGATGATGGAAACTGCTGCACAGGAAGGAAAAATGGTACAAAATAGTACTGCATGATTGTAACATAAGATGTCAAAAATGCTTTCAATACAGCTAACTGGGAGAAAATCGTGAACCCCTTATTACGTTGAACAGTGGCACGCAAAGCAACTAAGAAATACCACAAATATCTAGGTGTAATGATTAATACTCCTTTTTTAACACCTACAATACCTAAGTGCAAAGTATTCAAAAACCTGATCTGCATTATCGCCTGTTATGCCAAACACTAGAGGCCCTGAATACCTCCAGAGGAAGTTGATTACAAGCATTGTGAAGACCATTACGCATCCCTTATTTGGGCAAGTGCATTGCATATGCCAAGTGTGTAGTGCGTTAAGAATAGTGTCGGATGAGGCAGTTTTTGTCATTGCGGGTATGTTATCGATTGATTTGGAGCCACATCCACAGTTGTAGCAAGAGATTAATGTATTGCTAGATGGCAACTGCGCTATCGACCTCGGCTAAGGGGATATGGGCATACTTATTGATACCCGATATGGTTAACAGAGGACAAGGTTACCTGAATTATTACATTACCCAACTGTTGAGTGGGCTTGGCTGCTTTAGGTCGTACGTGTGCCGTTTTGATCATGACAGTGACCCCTTCTGTTGGTTTAAAAATCTTAATTTCTATCATAACGTAGTAGGGTATATCAGCTGTTCAGTAAATCAGTAAATCAGCTGTTGCTTAGACATAAATGAAACTTAGTTATTAGACATGAAACAATAGTCAATGCAATGCAAGCACTGCAAATCGGCTGGTAATATTTTTTCCAAGGGTTTGGTGAAGCTCATACATAAATATAAATATACACGACCATTTGGTAAAAAGCAAAAACAATAAATCGAAAAGTATTGTACCAATTAATAGCGATTTTTTATCAAGACAATACTAGGGCGATGTACATAAGATTTAAATTTGTATCTAACCCCACCGTATTCATCACGTTTCGAATCAATCCTCTCTTCAAATTTAAAGAAACGAGAGAAAAAATTTACACATGGAAATATTGGACTCTGCCTGTTTTACACAATAATAAAAAATATGAAAAGTTCATGAATAACTCTTAAAAATTGTTTACTTAATGAACTTTATAATAAAAAAATCTGGAGTAGCCTACACTCAATATTTGATACCTAAAGAGATGATGTTTACAACTAACCACTACCCAAAGAAGATGAATATGAAGAGTGCTGATGTCGGAAGTATGTAGCTGTCTAGAAAACGATTTTTGTTGATATTAATCACCTAATTTGTAATTTAAAATTATTCTTTATTAGAGAGAATAAAACGAACTTAAGCTTGATTAAAAATTTCATATGTCTGGAAACAGATATTTTTATGAATATACTACAAAAACAAAAAGAAGTTTTCAACTTAAATATTCGAATCGGAAAAATAATTATTTTCGGTATGGTGTGTCAAGTAAACTATCACTCCCACCTTCCCGATTATACCCAAAAAAACTATACAATTCTTTATTTCCACATACCAAAGCCACATACGGAATAGTGGAATATACAACCAACCACCCACAGATATCATCGCGGAAATAGCAAAAATAGATTCAGGAGGCCCCAAACGTATGTAAATATCCTTCGAAGCCCCGACATCTGTTTTTAACCATTACTATACTTTACCTATACTATGTATGATAAAGTACAAAGGAATGAAAAGTTCATAATGAACTCTACGTGACCGCGCACAGAAAGGGACCTAAAGGAGAGAATGGTCTCGGACGGCAACGAAGTCAAATTCGCGTTGAAATTTTAGTTTTCTGCGTGTAAGTAGAGTACAAAAAAATCATGAAATTTTTCAAAATTGTTTGAATACTTTGAAGTCTTTCAGTGAACCCTTTTAAACGGTTAACGATTTTTTTTAATATCGATGAAATTTTGTGAGAAATCGAATGGAAATTGGCTCCAGATCCCCCAAAGTGTTTCAGAGGCAACAAAATTAGTGTGTTATTTAAAAAAATTAAAAATCCGTCATTATTGGTAATTTCGAGGTCATAACAGATATGTTAGCAGCAAGAAGAAATAGTATACTTTAAACTGTTGCCTGAAAGTATACTTCGATTGTTATAAAACACTAAAATTAAAAGTTTTGAACTATTTTTGTCTCTTAATCCAAATTTCAAGAAAAAGTACAGCCTATTCCAATTTCCAAGTAACGATGTATCTGTAATCCAAACTTTATCAAAGTCGGTTTAGTCGTCATGGCATAAAAGAGTAACAAACATCCAAACACACATACATAATTACATTTTTAGTACTATTATTATTATAATTATGAAAATTGTTTAATCTCTTAGTTGAGTTTATCGAGGTCTACCTGTGGAGGCCTCTCAGTACGTATTACATGCACAACCATTTCTTTCTCGTACAGTGGCGTTGTCACACAAAAAACGTTCCTACACCCAACCATTGCCACTCCAAGTGCAAAAGCAACTAAGGCAAGGAAAAATTAGTACGTACATAAGTATGTATGTACAAATGTTAGTATGTATGTATGTATAAATGTAGGTATTATTTCTTTTTATTTTTAGTTCAAAAAAACCCAGTGTGAACTCTGCACTTCAAGATTCAACATGAAATTCAGCGCTTAAGCGCAAAATCATTCTTTTAAGCTTCAGCACGAGTATTCTAAGCAACAAAATACGTAAATTGCGTAAAGACTTTTAAGAAATAAAAATAATTGTTTTACATGCATACATACATACATATGTATGTATTTAATGAACACAAAATTTATTGATAATACGAGATGGCTAACTTAATGAAGGCAGTTTTTAAAAAATTATTTTCCTAAGAAACTTAAGAATATCTATGTATGTAGTGAGTGAAAGACTCCATTCTAACTCAATAAATAAGAAGCATTAGTTATAATTCATAAGCATAGAAAAGAAAGTATCAACTGAGACCGATTTAAAAAAAGAACAGTAAATTTAAAAAAATATTTTAAAATTAAAACAAAAAATAACAACATGTTGACTGAACCAAATGTAAGTACTAAAGAAATATTTTATGCCTTAAATAAATTATTCATAAGATTAAGAGAAAATACATACCCACAACTTGCAGATACCAAACCTGCTACGTGAGTAATATAAGACAATAAAAATGCATTTTTTAAATAGCGGCACATTTTTCCATAGTTTGTTTTGATTCTCGTTATTTAGCATCGTTTTTCTTTATAGGCACGCACACACTAAAACTAGGAAGCAGAAACGCGCTCGCTCACATACCTTCAATTTAATCACACAAACTGTAACTTGTAGTAATCGGCAGGCAACCTAAAATAAATTGAAATTCCAAAACACATCGTGAACGACAATTTACAATTCGTGCAATTGGTTGTGGTGTTTAGAGATTTTTTTATTGCTTTTAGTTGTTAGTTATTTCCATAGACATCTAAACATAACGAGCGCCCCAACAGCCAACGTTCGTTTATTGATTCATTCATGCAATTTCTTTCCATTCAACCCATCATCTTCTCAACAAAAATAAAATGGAATTTTCGATTCTTTTGTTAAACAATTAAAAAGCCATAATACACACACAGACACACACTCCACAGACCCCTAAGAGGCCAATAAGAATCTATGATCAAAACAAAACGCGAAAATCCAGCGACTATTATTATGCATCTTGTATTAAACACCCAAACAAATAGACAGGCATCTAGTAAAAAACGACAACAACAGAATCAAACCAAACTAAGAGAAAAAATATTATTTTATGTAAACGCTTCAAACCACACACACAGGCACTTTATACATAAAAATTTAAAAAAAAGCACATCCCAATTCACTACATGTTCACTTTAATGTATTGAATATAAGTAAAGCTAAATAAAATTATGTCAAACATTTTCAATTTGTTGGCGCTGGCGCTACAAATTCCTTTTTCATAGCCGTGGTGAGTTCAATTATGTTATTGAGACATTGTTGTTGCTTTCGCTGTTATTGGTGCTACTCATTTTCCAAAGAATTGAGAATAAGTAGGAATAAGGAAGGAAAAAACACTATTATTTTGGGTATAAATTGCTTTAAACTTGTAAATATTTGAAAGTCTTGCAAAAACTCTGAAATGTTATTCATTTACATATTCACTCCACTTACACGTCAAACTAACACTAATGCTGTCATCTTCAATTAAATATGTAATTGGAAAAATGTCGATTTATTGAACCCGCTAAATATATTAATATTTCTTGTTGCTCACCCATCACTGAATTGTTTTAACTTTGAATTTTCATAACAATGAATAATTTCGGTTTGGTTTTCATAAAAGGACGATCACAATGTTATATAAAAAATCAGGTTAAAAAAAATTTGCAACAGACAACTTCAGGAAAATTTTTATTTGGTTTTGTCATCAAAAGGATATCAAAGATTAGTAAGACGCATAATGAACTTGAACAAATGATGGATCTGTTTAGGATATCTTGTTGAAGCAGTTACTTCGAAAATCATCAATAAAATTCAGGCATTAGGCGCTTTCTAGCTTTAAAATAAAATAAAACAATGTATGCGTGTATGTGTGAGATATCATCGACTTGTTAGGGTTCCGTACCCAAAGGGTAAAAACGTAACACTATTGTTTCCGCTACAATGTCTGTCCATCCGTCTCTCAGCGCCTTTTATCTCTAGAACTGTAATATGTAGACTCTTGCAATTTTCACAGAAAATGTATAACTGTTGCCGCTATAGTAGCAAAGACTAAAACTTATAGGGTGTTCCGATAGAGATGTGTTATTCACGTATATGCATTTATTTTTTGAACTGTATTAAAACTTAGTTCGCTATATAAACAAGTATAAAAAACAAAACTAAAAATTAAAGGGTGTTCCGATTGTGACGTGATTTGCATGTACATATATAGCCTAAGTTTTAATCAATAATAGGTAGGCTCTTGAAATTTTTACAGGAGGTGTATTACTATGGCCACTATAACAAATAGTAAAAAATAAAGGGTGTTTCAACAGTGACGTGATTTTCATGAATATGGTTAATTTTTTAAACATAATACATAGATTCTTAAAAATTTCACAGATGGTGTATTACTATGACCCCTATAAAAACAGTAAATATTAAAGGATTCTCCAACAATGACGTGATTTTAATGTAAAACAGCTTTTGAAATCGTAATAGGTAGACTCTTGAAATTTGTATAGAAAGTGTATTACCATGGCTATAACAACAAATATTAAAATTTAAACGGTGTTCCGATAATAATGCAATTTTTGTTTTAATTTTTTAATCGTGAATTTATACGGAGTGTGTAAATGTATGTCCGCTATAGCAAAAAATATAAAAAATAGAAATTAAACGATTAATTTTTGAACCGGAACGGATAGAAACTGTAAATATACGCAGACTATGTATAAATTTGTCATATGTACCAAGAACAAATAATAAAACCAAAAATTATAAGGTGTTTCGATAATGATACGATTTTTCATATATAATTTCATATTTGAACAGTGATAGGCTGATACTTGAAATTTATACATATTATATTTTACAATATCTACTGTAACAATTAACGAAAATAAATTTATTAAAAAAAAGGATGTTCCCTACATATCGCGAAATTGAGTAATTTGGTCTGCTCTTCTAAACATTATAGGCAGACACTTCATATTTACATATGGTATTTAGTACAATGCACTAGTATTAAAAATATAAGAGATGAAAAATATTACGCAACACTATCTACGTGTGTGAGTTTAACTCGCACTTGACTAATTTTTTTATTTGTTTGAAAGAACTGTAGCTTAAGGAAAAAATTAAGATTGACTAGAGTCATTAATTCATCCTCCTGACAAAAGAAAACCGAGCACGTGCTGGCTGAAAAAAATGAATGAATGAATGTCTTGCTGTACGTACATAAATACATTCATATGTTCACAACTATAAATATATGAAGTTCCACTTTCATAGTGTTCTTAACGCCGTTGATCTACATTCCATTCGAGAACTAATTGAATAATTATTGAATGCTCATCTTACAACATAGATATACATCCGTACATACGAGTATATAGATTTATAAAAACATACACACACACACAATACCAATAATTGCGGTAGAAGACACATTATGATGTCATAAAGTAATGAATGAATAACCAATTTTGTACAATGCACTTTTCAAAATTTAACTTGCATTTAATGTGTTTAATATTGAATCTTCACAACGCCACAAGCACACTTCTGTTTATAGTTATAGGTT